>JACTOM010000045.1:298797-543064 GCA_015832385.1 Elymnias hypermnestra
TACTCTTACTCTAAACCGACGAACTTGTATGAAAGGTTTAATGAGAATGAAAGAAGCGAAGGAGATATGCAAGGATCGTGGCAAGTGGAAGGATGTTGTCTCTGCCTACCCCTATGAGGCGTGATGCTATGTATGTATGTATGTATATCCCTGTTCGCCATATCGACACACAACACCTTTTAGTCAGACGCAAATCTAAAGCAATTCCTTTATTGCAAAGTTTATAGGAATTCTTCCTCATTAATCAATGTGATTCATGACCAAATCTTAAACATTGCTTAGAATATTGTAGATATCTAAATATTGTAAATATTGCTCAAGTAGTGTATCAAGTTTATTAATCCAGCCTCTGTTTTTGTTTCTCTCACCAAAGTTAATCCGGGATCGCTTAAATTGATAAGACCGCCACGGCGCGCAATATGCCTAGTCTCTAGTAACTTTTTGTGGAATATCATTAAACTAAAAATAATGTTATTACATCATTTACATAATTAAACTTGAACTCGCCAGGTGTATTTTATGATCAAGACGGTTTGTGTATAGAAAATCGTAATTTTCAATGTTTGTGTCTTATTTAAATACATAGGGAGGCACGTCTATCCAATAACTCATCGTAGAATGTTAGAAATAAAGTATAATATAAATATTTTATCTTTTTCTATGCCCTGTTTATATATTGGAAATTTAAAACAACCATTGTAATCTTGATGGTAAAAAAACTGTTTTACCCGACTTTGATCGTTATTGGTCTCCTTTCAGGATAAGGCCCCGAAGGAATCCTTGTAACTATACATTTTTTAACTCTTGTTCATTAAATGATCAACAGTCATATATTGGATATAACATGTGGAAAAATCTATATTAGAATTTTTTTTCATTTTCAATCCAAAAGAGCTGTAAAAGCTTATTTGAACAATGTTTTTTTTTTAAGTTCATCTATATATATATAAAACTCGTTGTAACACTGTTTGACCGCAACCAACTAGAAAACTACTTAACAGATCTACCTTTGGATTAATTATACTCACTGTAGCGCCACTCTTTAGATAAAAAGGTTCAAAAATCGTTTGTGTAAAGCATACATATTTTTAAATATAGATAACGCAATCTGTTTTAGATTTGTCTCCACATAAATTTAAGAAATATGTCAAACACATTCATTTGCACTAAAAATATTATGATGCTGTTAAAATATTAAAGAAATATAAACTATGTACAAAAGAGTAACTACTGAGTTTCTTGCTGATTTTTTATCAGCAGATTCAACTTTTCGAGCCGGTGGTAGAATCTATACTAATTAAAACTCTAAAAAGTATATTGACCCTATTTGTATAACACACAATTTCATTATTACTACGATATATAGCAATTCGTCTTGTAGTAGCGTGGCGGGCCTTAGCCCACATAGAGTTCGATACCTTAGTATCGAACTCTTTCTCCTTTCAATCAGATGACCTATGCCCATCGTTTGTATTAATTGGCTGTCACTTATGAATATTTTAACCATTACTAGTAATTTATTGATTTATGTATCCTAAGATACTTAGTTGATGATAAAATTGTGTTGAAATTAGCATACGCTGTGTGTTCAAAAAGTATCGCGAATTTTGTGTTTTTTTAAAAATTATTTATTTATTCATGAATATCTATTTTCTCCCCTTCAAAGTAATCCCCATGAGATATTATACACTTGTGCCAACGGTTTTTCCAATCTTCGAAGCACTTCAAAAAATCATTTTTTTTTATCTTGTTCAGCTCCTCCTTCGATGCCGTCTTTATCTCGTCAAGAGAAGAGTAACGTCGTCCTTTCATGGGCCTCTTCAGTTTAGGGAACAAGAAAAAGTCACAGGGGGCCAGATCTGGGGAATACGGTGGCTGCGGCATCATTAGTGTGTTGTTTTTGGCCAAAAAGTCGCGCACAAGCAACGATGTGTGAGCAGGGGCGTTATCGTGGTGCAAAAGCCAATTTTTGTTCTTCCACAAATCCGGGCGTTTCTGGCGGATTGCTTCGCGCAAATTGCGCATAACTTGCAGGTAATATTCCTTATTGACCGTTCTTCCCTGTGGCAAGAACTCATGATGCACCACGCCCCTGCAATCAAAGAAAACTGTCAGCAAAACTTTCACATTCGATCGAACTTGGCGCGCTTTTTTCGGTCTTGGTTCGTGCGGCAGCTTCCATTGAGATGATTGAGCTTTGGTTTCCACGTCATAACCATAAACCCACGATTCGTCACCAGTTATGACCCTCTGGAGCAAATTTGGGTCGTCGCGGACAGAGTTTAACATCTCATTAGCAATGTTCATGCGATGCTGTTTTTGGTCACAATTGAGCAATTTTGGTACGAATTTCGCGGCGACCCGTCTCATGCCCAAATCATTGATAAAAATCGAATGGCACGAGCCAATCGATATGTTTAGGTCCTCAGCAACTTCTCTAACGGTGATTCGACGATTGGCCAATACCATTTTCTCCACTTCATTAATTTTTTCGTCTGTTGTTGAAGTGCTCGGGCGTCCGGCACGCTCTTCGTCGTTCACATCTTCTCGGCCTTCTGAGAACATTTTGTACCACCGATAAACGTTGCTTCGGTCCAAGGTAGCTTCTCCGTATGCCACAGTCAACATTCGGAATGCATCCGCGCACTTAATTTCGTTTTTCACACAAAATTTGATACAGGTTCTTTGATCCATTTTTTTGAATAGGTAAAAATCGAAGACGATCCAAAACACGTGCAAGCAAAGCAGCTGTCAACAATTAAATGAACATTCAAAATGGCCGAGCTTGTCGGCATAAGTGAGAGACATGAGTACCAACATAACGCCACAAAAAATTCGAAATTCGAATATACGTAACCCGCGAAAATTCAAAATTCGCGATACTTTTTGAACACACCTCGTACACTTAGCAAGATTAGTTATCACTCTAAGAGATCTTTAATATGAAGATGCAGGATAGAGGATTAACTTTTAGAGCTTTACCTAGGTTTTGAACTTTTATTTTCGAGTAGACGACGCTTTTGACTGGCATAATTTACATGTCTTTTACAATATAAAAATAGTTAAATGCATAGCAGTTCGAATATATATTTTTATATGTGAAGATATCAAATTATTTTTTAATATAAACTGTGATAATCTGTTCAACAGGTTCGCAAATTCTAATTAACGGGATCGTATGATTAAATTTTACACGAGCTTCCTCTAAGCACCCACAAATATTTTCCTCTTATATCCTTCTATATTTAAAGCAAACCTCATTCGTTATTTTTACATAAAAATATGATATATTTTTAACAATATTTAAAACTTCAATCCCCTTGATTGAAAGCTTATGAGTTTAATATCAGAATGTATAATTTACAAAATAATCAGTCTGAAGTTTTGTACTGAAAAATTTAAAGCAAATTAAAAACGAACCGGTTGTTTTACAAACTGAACGTTTGCATATATTCTTTCTGTAGAATAAACGAACAAACGAGCGATATAACAAATGAAACATTCCTACAACAATCACTCAGGCAAATGCTTCATCACGCATGATAATTGTCTATTAGCGTTTCACATCCCTTATGTTTTTTCCAAGACAAGCAGGGATCTTGATGTGTTCTTGTAAATTTTATGTAAGCATCACTACAAATTAAAGAAAATATTATAAATAGTTTGTAACACGATTTAATTGTTATTTTATGTTCATTTTTTTCTCATTACTGGCTATATACGTTTATAAAATGAATGCTTAAAACTCAAAATTATCGTAATCATTTCAAAATTATACAACATGAAGGATTTCGTCTCTGTAAAATATTTCTTAAAGAGTTCAAAATTCTTTGTGTAATACTTTTCATTTAGCTGATTTAATTTATAACGCTTAATAAAACACATTTCTTTAACAAAGTAAGAATATGTATACTCTAATATGACGCTGTTACACTGGTTATATCCAAATCCTTATATGCGAGTGCAATCCTTTATCTTTCATTGTTAAATATATTCTTTATTGTTTCAGTTGGAAGCTGTATCTTTTGTGAAGATTAACGTAAAAGACGCAGACGTATAATTTCATTAATGTCTACTTTTATAGGACACTTATGGTTTGTATCATACATTTTGGGTGCTGAGTTATTTATCTTGACCTACTTGCCTATTTCAGGTTAAAGTAATTTGTCTATGAAGCAAAGAATTGTGACATAACTCCACATATGGCTTGTATCTAATACGAGGTGTCAAATATGTGTCTAGCACCCACTAATTGTATTGTTCTTGATCCATTGTTTGCATTAAAACAAGACATTGCTTGAGGCTGAAACGGTTTTAAACTAGATCTATTTAAATAAAAGAATAAGAAGTGTGTCTGCAAAATAAAGAAAAATTTTAAGAAATAGACAGACAAACTTTCTGCTTAAATCTCTGATATGATTTGAATAACATTTTTAAGGGGCGTTTACTATATAAATAAATAAAGAAGAAGTTTTTTTTAAATCTACAACATAATTTTGATGAGATTTTCGCTGGCCGATGAATAATATTACAATAATAGTTATTAGAAGTACCGAAGTACTACTTAATTAAACTTAAAAACTCTTTCATGTAATTATTGAATAATTTGGTACTTTGGATAATATATTAATGGGTGGTATAAATCGTCGTCGTCGTCGTTGTCGCTTCAACCGATGCACGTCCACTGCTGAACATAGGTCTCACGAAATGATGCCCACAAGGCCCGATCTTGTGCCGCCTGGCTCCAGCGGCTACCGGCGATCCTCCTTATATCGTCGGTCCACCTTGTGGGGGGTCTTCCTACACTGCGTCGTCCAGTGCGGGGTCGCCATTCCAGCACTTTCCGACCCCAACGTCCATCGGTTCGTCGGACTATGTGCCCCGCCCATTGCCACTTCAGGTTCGCGATTCGTAGGGCTATGTCGGTGACTTTGGTTCTGCTACGGATCTCCTCATTTCTGATTTGATCGCGTAGAGAAACTCCGAGCATAGCCCTCTCCATCGCACGCTGAGTGACTCTGAGCTTCCGAATGAGGCCCATAGTCAGCGACCACGTTTCCGATCCGTAGGTAAGCACTGGCAACACGCACTGTTCGAAGACTTTAGTCTTCAGGCACCGAGGGATATATGACGAAAACGTCTTCCGGAACTTCCCGAACACTGCCCAACGGAATTGGATTCGGCTGTTGACCTCTTTCTCGAAATTGGACCTATCTAGCTGGTCTATGTGTCCCCACCCTGTCTACGGACTTCGGATAATCCCACAATATCCCAGTGTAACTTTCTCAAGGCTTCTTCCAGCTCGAAGACTTTTTCGTCGGTCCTCAAAGTGCGTGCGTTGTATATTGCCAGGTCAAGTCGTCGGGGTTGGCAGCGGAATCTCTTCCAGAGATTCTTAGCACCCCCTGCACCGCCGTTACCGAAACCGCAGCCAGAGCTTGGAATAGCGGGGCTGCCGGAGACTGGGGGCCGTTGCTGCCTTGTCCTCATCATTTCTGTGCTTTTGCCAGTAATCACCACGCTTGGCAGGCGGGTTGGTGATCGCAGTGCTGACCCTCTCGCATCGATAACACTGCTGCCCGTTGTCGGTCTGTGACATTTAGGTCAGCGGAGAATGGATATACCGCCATTTAGTGGAGTTAGATAGGAGATCTTGGTATATGGGATTGTGAGATGGAGAGTTTTGGGAAGCATTAGGGAAAGGTATAGAACATTACTGCCGCGGATTGAAGAGCGGTAGTAATCGCTCGAGGCACCCGGGATCGCTTACCGCATGCTTAGTTAGTAACCGGAAAGATTATCTGACTAAGCACCCTCTAGGAACTGGGTATAAATACTCACATGGAAAGCAACAAAATCCATTAAACCAAACCTTTAATATACGGCATTGTATGTGTTCACCAAATATCAATATAAAATAATCAAGTAAAAGCACAAATATATGACAAAACTGTATTAACTTCAAGTGTCATCCATATAAGTTACAAAAATTGAGTTCCTATTATCTTATTAAGCTAATTTTAATGCGATTTTTAAATTATTTGTTAATTTAAAACGGTTTGGATTAAGTCTGTGGAGTTAAAATTCTCCATTTCAGTTTAGCAATTAAACTGGTTAACAAATTCAATTTCCCGAGGCATGATAAATATTCCTGGCCTGTTAACAAATTTCACCACAAAAGCAAACGATGAATACGTTGATAATTGTTTTGCAAGGCCACTTGAAATATAAATTAATATTGACAACAAATTTGTATTTAAAGGGTCGTAACCCTTGGCTTGTCAATATCTAAATCGACACGTTAAACTGATAAGTATTTAAATTACAAAACTTTGTGACTTTAAAGGGAAAAATTTGTGGATTTTCGACATGATTCAGAAAAATATTGTATTAGTTACCGGTAACATATCGCCATTGTATATAAAAGGTAAGTAGCAAGCCATTAACGTCCCACTGCTGAGCACAACCTCCTCACTTATATAAGAGAGGGTTTTTAGAGCATAGAGACACACGCTGCTCCACTGCGGATTAGCAGGCATAGTACCCAAGTAGCTTTGCAGTGAAGTGACTTGGAGTGAAGTTGCCTTCTACCAGGCAATCATTTCGTTCTATGAGGCAATGGAGAGAGAGAGAGAGAGAGTAAGAGTACCAGATGCCCCTCTTCTCCGAAGAAGGAGGCTGGGAGGAAGGAGGCGTCGTTGCGAACGACTCTTCGATCCACCCGTGAACTACTTTGCCAGTCCCGACCGGTCTTGTCAGAGAGAATGTCCTTGCGGACCTCTGACAACATCATAGCATCTTGACGAAGGTTTCGCTGGGATTTTGTGGGTATTCTGGCATAGCCAATGAGTCCCGCACTCAGGACGGAAAAGTATTTCCCAGCGTAAAAAAGGCATAATACACATGTACATTCTCTATTGCTTCACGTTCATAGTCTGATGTGATGGGAATCTGACACGACGACAAAGAGATCAGACGCAGGAACGACGACTTAACGTGCTTCCCAAGGCACGGGGGTGAAACACACCGCAAACTTCTCAAGTTCGGGAAAAAATTGAAAATATCTTATTAGAAAACTCAAAATCGCTTTTTGTTTTGGCCGGACCCGGGACTCGAGCTCAGGACTGGTAGTCGACCATGCTAACCTCTAGACCAATGAGGCAGTGAGGCCATTGTATATCTTTTTGTATAGTTATATCAATATTGGTGGCCAGAAGCTATGAGACCTTAGTCGTGAGACCCGTGGTTTCTTTTTCAGAGATGTAGTGGGTTCGAACCCTGGGTGAAAAACATCACTAAGTTTTCCTTATATAAAGAAACTACATTACTTGTTTGTTCATTTCAATCCATCATTACCCTCTTCAGTGAAGCCCGTGAATACTTAAGGATTTTAGATATTTTTATGTACTTAAAGATTCTCATAGTCATCCTTTCATAATATTGTAAAAGTTTGAAAAAGGTTAATTGCAATATGTTAACCTACAGTATACTTTGACGAGGAAACTACAGAATGTATATATTGCCCATCTGCATTTCCATTTTATCAAACACGTAGTCAAAGTATATGATTATAATAGTATTGTCTTAAGAGATAGTGTGACGGAAATATTTAAACAAGCTTTTTTTTATCAGATGACGGGTTTGGATTAAAACCTAATACTTGATACGATCGGATATGATGCGGCTTCATCAGTTTTTAGTGTTCTCACTAGTTGTTATGGAAATTTCTGGAGGACACCATGTGAGTCTGACCTTTATTTGTTCTGATAAAATTTTATGATCTATTGTTGCCAAATTGTTATTTCCATTTTGAAATGTATAGATATCAATATAAGCTATTGTCAGTAATGGGATAATAGTTTAGCTATGCATTTCCTCCGAAAATGGATGTCGTTTAAATAAATTGATAAATGCGACTATTGTATGTACAACAGGTTTGAAAACCGCTGACCTAGTTATCCAAACGACAAATTGTTAAACGTGTGCTATTACGATCCAGTACAATTACATCTTCTATTTGTACAAATTATATTGTAATCTTTTCAGATTGAAATCGAACAATCGTTGGAGGACAGACATTTAAAATGGCTCAAAAATGAAAAAGAAGATGCATTAAAAAGAAGTAAGTTGATATATTTGTAAATACAGATTGAAATGAACAAAAGAATAATAGAGCCAGTTTTTTTTTAATTTCCACAGAAAATATTTGCAATTTTTTAGATATATATTGTACAAAATTAAATTTCTCTTTGTCAAAACAAAATAATATTACTAAGAAGTATTATAAAAGAAATTATTATTTTTATTTCTGTTAACAAATCCTTACTCTGTGTATTAAATTGTTAAGTCTAAAAAATTAATATATAAATAATTAGGTCATTATGAACAACGAGAAGAGTTATTAGAATATCCAAGTCAATTCGTAAGTTATCTTGTACCAAATTTTTAAACTTATCACGTACACAGAAACCTTTAATATCTCTTTGGTAAGTTTTTAAAAGAGGGCATTGTACAATTTTGTGAAAAGAAACTCAATTTATAAATTAATTTTTAAGACAACTCTTTTACAATAGATATTGTCAACTGCTATAAGTTAAAAATAGATTAGGGCTGAAGCAGATCGATAAAAAAGATATAAACATATAAAGGGAGACTGTAAACTAATAGTAGAAATTGAAAAAGAGACTTTAATCTATGTAAAGAAAAGGTTAGGTCGATTTGGTAAAGTGCTGCTGTGCTGTTGCTGTGTGATTTGTATTGTAGGATTATATTATATTATACATATATATAATATTCTCGTACAATATTTGATTAAATTTGAAACAATTTCAGCAAGAAATGAGCAGTACTTCATTTTTAATTATAACGTATCTAACATAATCTCTCTAGCTATCAGCATAAAGAACCGGAAGCTCATATGTCTATTATCTATATGAGATACCGTAAAGGCCCGGAACATGATATTTGTAATTTATTTGTGATATCTGCCTGTGAAGTAAACTGGCTAGTGGCAAAAGGACCGGATAGTGTACTTAACGAAATGAGAGGGTCTAAGTGCAACAGCTTTATTATGACCATGTCATGATAAGGAGCTTTAGTTTGCCCAACGAGTTGTAAAGATATAAATGTACTCGCAGTTGGTTAACTTGCCAGATACATAAAATTGTAATTTGTACCAATAATTTGGATTTGAAACTATCATCTATTCTAAAAAATCTTCTAGATAGTATAAAATTGCGCGACTAAACAATTGTGGGCATTGCTGTGTTTCGTTTTAAAATAACCCGATGTACCAAATTGTGTTTTAAAAATGCGAACGTGGAAGACAAACATGAGAAAGGATCAACAAAGACTTACGATTCAGCAAAAAATTTGCGTTTCAGTACGATGTTGTGTAGCAACCATTCATGGGGTAAATTAATTCTTAGCAGTTTAGCGTGTTATCATGAAATGAGATGACGATAAATATGAATATTGTGTTGTTTTATTATACCGGCATTCTAGTGAAACTTTTTAATATTTGTACTAATGAGTGTTAATGTTACAATAAAATTTACAAAAGATGAAACATGTGAAAGTGATATTGAAAGAAGAGTGACTACAGGGAATATGGTAAATGGTGCTCTGCACGCCTTTATGGATAGCAAGATGGTGTCTCAAAGGGCCAGACTGGCAGTGCATGCAGGAGTGTTGGTGCCAACACTTATGTATGGTAGTGAAAGTTGGGTATGGCAGAAGAAGCATGAAAGTGAAATAAATGCGGTAGCTATGGAGAGCGTTGAGAAGTATGAGGAGATAGAAACTGAGTGACTATATAAGAAATAGTGTGATAAGAGAACGTTGTGAGATAAAAGAAGATGTAGTGACTAAAATTGAGAAAGATATGCTTAGATGGTTTAGGCACGTAGAGAGAATGAATGAAAGGAGACTGACAAAAAAAATTATGAGTCAAGAGTGAATAGGAAAGTTGGAAGGGGAAGAACGAGGCGAACGTTCCTGGACCCAATCTAGGATATTTTAAGTTAGGGCCAGGTCAAGAGTACTTTTAACTTTTATGCAAGGTTTAATGAATTTTTGCCTACCCCTATAGGAATGAGGCGTGATGTTAATGTATGTATGAATGTTGATATTCATAATTGCTACACAGTCAGGAATGGTTTTCGCTGCTCTGCCGAGCGACTTTTACTACGTCAACTGCGGTTACTTTAAACGAATTTAACTTATTTAGTATTAGATCAAAATATCGAGTCATAATAGATGCCATTGAGTGAAATATGTCGCTTTAATATGCTACTTTTATTCGGGTTAATAGGAATAACTAAAAAATTTGTGCCTTCTCTGAAGACGATATAGAAAGAGATAAAACTTAATTAACCCATTGCCGTGGAAAGTTGTAAGCTTATTCGTGAAATAGAACTAGAAAAAATTTGCACAAATTTCATTCATTGTTCAATTTGGCCACAGTGTAGTCGTCAAGTTTTATACCTTTAAAACTTCTTCTTTTTAAGGTGCAAAGAGAGCGTTTTCATACTCGAAATGGACCCAATGGAGTGCTTGCATAGGCGGTCGTAAGACTAGGCGGCGACATTGCTTGCGTCGACAAATTTGTGGCGACTCACTACGAATTGAGGTTGCGAGGTATTTTTATTCGTTTAATTATTAATTATAATACTATTTGTTGTAATTTATAATCTTAAAATTGTAAAAGAATGCCTCCGAATGTGATATTATACGATGTATATACAACTAAGTATATGTTATAAAACTTAGCAAGGTTTTAGTTTTCAGTCATTTTGGTCTATGGGTAAAGTCGTTTTCTCCAATGTGTAAAACGGAATTATTATATGTATAAAGATACTAACTGACCCGCGCAACTTAGTCTGCGTACAATTAAATGTAAGGGAATTGGTTTTAAATAAAATCAAAGTTATCTTTCGCTCTAGGTTGGAATAAATGAAAAAGAATTATCACAACCGCTAAAGTGATTTCTACATATATTGGCAACAAACATCATTGCACGATTAGCTGTACATTGTAGTTGAAATATGAGAAAAACCGGGTTAAATTGTAAATCTAAAACAATCCCGAATCCACATGATGACACATGCAAAAATTTTAACAAAATCGGTTCAGGTATTTAGGAGAAGTTCAGTGACATACAAAAATTATGTAAATAAATATATTTGGTAAAATATACTGTGTTATAATTTCATCAAGGTGGCATAGAAAAATGAAAATAAAAATTAAACTTTAATTTAGGATTTTATTTCGATAACGCTTCATGGCAAAGTATAGCTATTTTTAATATATATTGGTGGTTCGTATGTATATGTAATCTGTTTTAAAATATTAATCATTTATTAAAAAATAAGGAGAAACTGTTATATTCTGTAAAATGAACAAGTATAGGAGATGCTAATAAACTAAATCGGTTAATTCACAAGTAATTTCTATGCGTTATTGCAGAACTATTATTATTTGGGGAAATTATTTATGATTCATGAAATTAGATATAATATTGTTTGTAAATACTTAGGAAATTGCGTCATTACGCTCGCTTTGTTTATAGTTGCGATGAAACTGGTTACGGAAGCCCGAAGACTTATACACGAGACGATGATCAAGGAGTCAGGGAATCTCATCAACGTATATTAATGCATAATGTGAGTGAGTACGAAAGGTAATATGACTAAATGTTATATCAGTGCTTTGTGGCAAAAGTGGCACAATATAAAAGACCTAATTTTACAGAAAAATAAATAAAACGTTTAAGTTAACCTAAGTCATAATAGACTGAATTATTTCTAAAATGATTACATACGATCTCGTGACAGTGGAAAGTTAGACTATAGATTTATTTTCTATAACATAAAAGTTTTATTTCACTTAGTTTTTAATTACTTCCTTTCAGATTATTAGATACACAATTACATTCATAATCTAATCAATATACAGATTTTACTTTAAAACGAATATATATATATCAAACTAATACATTTTTTAATTCCTTACATCGTATACGTAGAATGTCCTATATTAGCAAGTTTAAAAATACCGTACAGGCATTGAATAATTCTTGATTTCAAGGAGATCATCATATAATAAGTAGCAAGATTTCTTAGACTGTAGAAACGTGGGGGGTTAACGAATTGCTCCAATTTGTATTTAAAAATGTTATTAAATATGATATTGTAATGATGACGGTAAAAAAATATGAAATACCCGACTAAGTTTGTTATGGGCTCTTCTCAGGACAGGGCGCGAAGGAACCCTCGTTAGCTTAGATTTTAAATCGTTCTTTATACCATCATCAAACGTACATTAAAATTAGAGTGTTTTAAAAAAAATATATTTGACGATTTAAAAGTGCTGTAATAAAGATTCTTTTATATGACTGACAGTTTAGCACTGAACTGTGCTCTTACCTGATGGTAAGTGATGATACAGTCTTAGATGGAAGCGTGCCAATCTGGTAAGAGGCGACATACCCCGTACGGTTTCTACACAGCATCGTACCGGAACACAAATCTCTTTGTCTTGGCGGTACGTCTTTGCTGGTAGGGTGGTGTTGCCTCCCATCAGACCAGACTCAGACAAATTAGAAAATACAATTTTTCCAAATTCGTCCTACCGGGAATCAAACACGGGACCTCTGCTAGCATGGCGATTACTCGCACCACTGCACCAGCGAGGCCGTTCTACTTGAATAAAGATATTTTGATTTGATTTGAGATAAATGGAGAGTGTTTTAAATCGCTCCAGTAATTGTTACCTTGATTAATATAAAAAACAGTATTGCTATATCCGTGGGTATCATTGGTATTCTTGGAATAGGGGCTAACTCACTAGTCGCATTTTATATAGGTTTAATAAAATATCATTTAATAGGATAAGAATTAATACAGAGTTATGAATATATGGTTTGATTATTGTCTGCACTTTCCTTAACTTTTGAAATGCAAAAAGTAGTTTTAGTGGCATAATTACAGTAGTTGGACATATAGAATCCAGGATTTTTTGTAGATATTAATACGTTCTATAACATTGTAGAATATTTTTTTGTTCTATCTTTAATAGTTTTCGTAACGCTTGCGATAACTGATTTTTGTTTCACACTTTGAGTTACATTAATGCAGTTTTCTTAAATATTCCTATTTTTTTTGAGAAAGTAATATAGCCTATGCCGTTCAGTGAAAATGCAGCTTCCTAATGGTGAAAAATTTGTTGTAATCGGTCTAGTAGTTTTTAAATGAAAATGTAATAAATATACAAAAAACACAAATGTTTCCTCTTAATGATATTAGTAAAATCGTATCGTCTTTGTGCCGGAAAATGAATTCATGGCCTTGTTAATAAAACAAGTACATGTACTACCTGCGTATAACAACTAGGCTTTCTAAATATATGACTTTTGTGTGTATTATATTATCGCGTGCTAATAATAATAAAATTGCGTGTAATAAACGATAAGATAAAACCTAGGGTTCAATGTTCTGTAATGTTAACGTTTATCAAAGAGGTTCTTTCTATAGAAATAAACTGACAAATGCACTTGGTTCTTCCGATGTTACGTGAATTCTTACGACGTCCAAAGATATTTGTAAGACCAGGGGAGTTGCTAATGCGTTGTCATTTAAAAGGGATAATATGTTTTACCGTCCCTTTTCCATTATTATCACGTTGGCTTCCGTATCCTTCAACAAACCACAGCAAAATTATGTGGCTATTTTACGTTAGTTTTTTTCAAGGACGTGGTACCTTTCAGGTCGAACGAAATATCGGAAAAATTGTCCCCAAAATTTAACTACTGGTTAATTGTAATTGATTTTACCGGCGTTACAGTTTCATTTCTGCATAACAGTCGGCTAAGATGTCATTATAATGATTATATAAAAAGACTTCTAAGCACAACTTTTTAAATGTTGAATGTTATTGGCACAGTGAGAAGACCTGTGTCCAATGCGTTAATATTAAGTGGCAATACGAGTACTTACTTTGTGGGTAAAGATTCTGGATTTTTATCAGGATATTTGTATATCCTGAGTTGTCTAGATCTAAACTCGTGGGAGGTTTCGGTCGTAGCTAGTTATCACTTTACAAGCAAAAACTTTACGTTCCGGTAGGATGTTGTCTTGAAAACGTTAAGAGGTAAATTACGTCTTAGACAGAATCATCACTTACTATCAGGAAATAGTCAAGCACTTCTTTAAATGTGCAGCAAAGAAAATCTTTGCTTAAAATATATTTAAAACTATATAAGCACTAAATGGATTACAAAGAGAAGTCAGTGGCGGTACACCGGTTATTCCGCTACTCTTTATGCAAAAGTCCGCCTGATATTACCTATGTTTTCTAAAAGAGTGTTATGTGAAGTACATATAAAGTCTTATTTCGAATATTTAGTTCTTTAACACTAATTATTTATTGCCATAGTGAATTACATGTAAGTGATTTTGCGAGAAACTTGGCCAACTCTATTATGTTTTTTATAGAACTTACATAGGCTTAATAGCATTACTGAAACTAGTTTTTTTTACTTCGATTTCACGTCTATAATATTTATTTTTGGAAATTTATTTTATTTCTACCGTATAACTGTCAGCTTAGACCTATTTTGAAATAATATTAATTACTTTAAAAATATACTCTAAAATTACTATGTAAACATATGAATACAGTCAGGGTTGGCCTAAATATTATCCATTTGCGTAATTTAAGTTTTCTTTATTTTCTTATTTGAAATATATAATCTCTTAATTATTATTGTAGTGTTAGTTAGATGCGTAATTTTTATTTGATTTATATTTCAATGCCTTAGGCCACTTTGGTATTGTTAACCGAAAATATAGAAAAACGCAGTTAGGCCACTTTGGTATTGTTAACAGAAAATATAGAAAAACGCACTTAAGCCACTTTGGTATTGTTAACCGAAAATATAGAAAAACGCTCTTAAGCCACTTTGGTATTGTTAACCGAAAATTATAGAAAAACGCACTTAGGTCACTTTGGTATTGTTTACGGAAAATATAGAAAAACGCTCTTAGGCCGTTTTGGTATTGTTAACCGAAAATATAAAAAAAACGCACTTAGGCCACTTTGGTATTGTTAACCGAAAATATAGAAAAACGCACTTAGGTCCCTTTGGTATTGTTTACCGAAAATATAGAAAAACGCTCTTAGGCCACTTTGGTATTGTTAACCGAAAATATAGAAAAACGCACCTAGGCTACTTTGGTATTGTTAACCGAAAATATAGAAAAAACGCACTTAGGCCACTTTGGTATTGTTAACCGAAACAATAGAAAAACGCACTTAAGCCATTTTGGTATTGTTAACCGAAAATATAGAAAAACGCACTTAGGCCACTTTGGTATTATTAACCGAAAATATAGAAAACCGCACTTAGGCCACTTTGGTATAGTTAACCGAAAATTATAGAAAAACGAACTTTGGCCACTTTGTTATTGTTAACCGAAAATATAGAAAAACGCACTTAGACCACTTTGGTATTGTTGACCGAAAATATAAAAGGTGTCGTTATAACTTTTGGTCTTATTTTTTCCGTATAGCCTGTTGCGAAAGGTCGCAACGCGCGATAAGGAACTTCCTATCATAAGAATAGATGTATTTTACTTTAAGAAGTACTTGTATGAGTTCTAGTTGGTATCATCATGGTTGGTTGGTTGGTACAAAAGGTATTCGTAAATGGCGTAGAGTCGTCGGGATCACTGGTAAGACTGGGTGTCCCACAAGGATCAATACTTGGCCCTTTTCTATTCTTGATATATATAAATGATTTAGCGTACCATGTGNAGGCCACTTTGGTATTGTTAACAGAAAATATAGAAAAACGCACTTAAGCCGCTTTGGTATTGTTAACCGAAAATATAAAAAAACGCATTTAGGCCACTTTGGTATTGTTTACCAAAATACAAAAAGTGTCGTTACAACTTTTGGTCTTATTTTTTCCGTCTAGCCCCCTTTCGCAACGCTAGTAAGGAACTTCGTTCCAAAAGAATAGGATGTATTTTAGTTTAAGAAGTACTTGTATGTAAACGATATAATATATGCAGTAAAAATAAAAATCTTTCGTACATTTGAATACGGTTCTATATTTTGTTTGTGTATATACGTAGGAGCTGAATATTCTATCAATGAATCCTTTGGTGAAATTATTTTTACACTGAACAAATTTATGCGGTTTTCAATGGTGGTGATTTAATTTACATAATGACTTTTATTCTATTTTTATAAGTCTGACGATGTCCAATATTTTTGGAAGAATTTGCGGGTAGTGGCTTGTATTGAAGGAGTTATCGTTTAAACGTTCAACACGTTTGTCTATGTGAATTGTGTAATATTTATTTATGTTTGTAGACGACACTGCGACAACTTGATGCGAACGACATACAAAAAAAGTTTCGTGGATTTTCACCGTGGAGTACGTGGAGTCAATGTTCACGGAAATGCGCAACTGTACGAAGAAGGTTAGCTTTTTATTCAGTAATTAGCAAAAAGGTTTTATTTTTATTGCTGACAGGTCAGCGCTTGATTGTGTTCACACTTGATGATAAGTATCGATTTAGCCTAAGATGAACCGCGCTAATTTGGTACGAGGCTATTTACTTCTTATCGTACTGGAACAGAAATCTCTTGCTCGGCGTTACGTCTTTGCTGCTAGGATGGTAACTAGCCACGGTCGAAGCCTCCCACCAACACAGACTCAGTCAATTAGTAAACGTGATTTCCGAAATTCGCTAGCAAAGTACGAACTCACATACCTGCGTCAGTGAGGCCGTAAAAAATTGTCATTTTATCTATATGCACAAATTTTAGAGCCGTCTGTTCAAAGGTACAAGTCTCGTATAGTTTTTTTTATAATAACTTTAAATTTTTACACGACATTTTATTCATATGATCCGGTTCTGTATGAAAATTATTTTAATGTAATAGTATGTGAGAATGATGAGTAATGACTAATAGCTGGTCGGATAACACATTTTTTGAAAGCAGTGACCCATCTAAGTTGCGGCCCATTTACGTCCCACTGGGCACAGGCCTTCTCACTCATATGAGAGAGAGTTTTTAGAGCATAGACCCAACACGTTGCTGCACTGCGGATTGGCAGGCATAGTACACAAGTGTAAAATTTCACCGGTGCTTAGACACCGATAGCATAAGGACTAAACTAATTAAAAGGTAAGAGATAAGTAGCAGCCTAATAACACTCCACTGATGGGCACAGGCCTCCTCACTCATAGGAGAGAGGGTTTTAAATAACAGGGGCTTCACATGAGTTCGTACAAAGATTATAATATAACATTAATGTAAATTCAGTCCTAATTAGCATATCCGAAGTAACATAAATCAAAGTGTATACAACATTTATTACCAAAGGGCTTCTCAAGGCGTTATTCAATTAACTCATTAATGTGGCAATGCGTAATATGCTTAAATTTTGCTAAAATTATGACTTGTAATAAGCAAAAACAACATAAATATAAAAATCAATTCCTCCGCCATCTAGCACGAACTTTTGAACTTATTTCATAGAAATAAGGCTTTCAACCATTAATGTTAGCTCTTACACATCTATTGAAAGCTCTATTTATGAAAAATATCAAATAATTAATAATTATTTGAAAAAAAATTATTAATTTTAGTTGTTATCCATTCCAAATTTAAAAAAATGCATTTGAACAAGAGTGGATGAAATAAAAAGTATTTTATTTGCAATTGAAAGTTTGAAAAACATAAAATGCGAGGGTGAAATAATAGTGGGTATTGAAAAATGTATTTATCGGCAGTTGAAGAAGTGTTGACAGTAGAAAGAAAATAGGGACGTTAGTAATAAATTTGTATTTGTACTGCGATGTTTAAAAAATAAAAGTAGTCTAAATTATTCCTTAAAACAACAGGTATCTATCAATGAAAGTCTCGTCGAAATTGGTCCAGCTGATTAAGAGATAACGGACAATAGATAAATAGATACAACTTATTTAATAAGAGACCTTAAGGGGTATATCACCTCTTACCAGATTAGCCCGCTTCCATCTTAGACAGTATCATCATTTACCATCAGATGAGATCACTGTCAATCGCTAAACTGTCAGCAAAGAAATATAAGTTTTAAAAATTAATTTTTGTTATCAGTACCGTATATGATATCGTATTTATAATAATAATAGATGTTATTCAAGGCAACGTTTGGCCCAAATTCCTAGTATACAAATACCTTATAACTATGTTAGTGACACATAGAATATAATAATACAGAGAAGAAATTAAATTAAATACAATTAAATCAACTTAAATGAAATCAAATCAAATGAAATTAAAATCAAAATAACGTCTATCAATTAAAATTACAAATGTAAAAATACTATAAATATAAAGACGTCTAATATACTAGCTAAGGGTTGTCCCTAGGCATCAGTTTCTGTTGCTCGTCAGATGAACAGACAGTCAATACGTGAATTTATAGATATAGACTTAAAACCATATTGCTTGTTCTTCAGATATTGTCAAAAACCAACTGTATGTGGAAGGAAGGTAATAAAACAATCTGCCTATTGCTTTTTGGAGGGTACCTATTGTTATCTCTGGATACGAAGCAAGATGCAGCGACGAAAGGATCCAGGTGAAATTGCACATAGGTACCTAGCTAACAAATTTTACCTATTAACCTTAATATGAGAGGCACTTGCATTGAATGGCAATCACGCTTTAATATGACAATACATACAGCTTAAAAATGCCTATTTTAAACGAAAAGAACCTTTATATTATATTTAGTATATGATTATAAATAAACAGATATATTCATAACATTTTTGAAGTGAAACTGCTTTAGGCGCATGAGGGTAAAATTTTTACGGATGAAACGCATGATTAGCGCCACGGTGATGTCCAGCGTTTTTCATGCTAATTCGTCTTTTTGCCACTCGATATTTAACAATTAATATACTATTTTTCATTAAATTTAAAATAAAAATGTTTCATAAATTTGCTTTTCTAATTTTTAAATTCAGAAACGAAATTTAATTAATAATTTCTAATATTGACAAACACACGTGGCATTTTTATTTACAATTCGTCATTTGAGATTTCAATAAATATTGTAATAACAATTAAATTCATTAAATTCCTAACATAACTTCCTTTTTTCCTCTCTCTTAGTCTCAGAAATCTAAAGTTTAAATTTGTATAAATAAATAAGACTTAAAAGTGTGCCAAAGAAGTTTCGCTTCTGAGATGTGTACTTTGTACGCACGTTGTTTTATTTTATTGCGTTTAGATTAGCGCTTGCCAGTAATCAAGTTTAAAATGGTAACCCAATAAGTTACTAAGATGCATTTAACTTTGCTTAGCGGTTTATCTTTACTGGTACTGTTGGTCTAAATAGAGTCGATCGACTTCTAGACAATTTGTCCTCGAGTGGTTGGATAAACTGGATCTATTTATAAGAAATTTGAAATTACAGGAGAAAATCGCTGTCTCTATACTTGAATTTTAATTTGGAAGACCGCATCGACAAGTAGGTTTATATTTCCCCGTTTAAAAGTTGTCTGTATGTATCTCCTTCTTCAGATAAAATTTCCTAAATTGTATCCCGTTGGGAACCGGTATAGATGCTTCTTATAGTAAAACGAGTACTGGGCCTATAGATAAGATGACATTCTAAGTACGCTAAAGCCAGTGGAACGCTTAAAAATGACGTGTCATATCGATCACATGATCATATGAACAAATTGTACTGTTGTAGTCGTTCGACGTAGCATTATCGTACTTAGAATGTAATTTGACCAGGGGGGCTGGTATCATAAGGGAAGTCGTCGAAAATATAATTAATGTTTTATAGTAAAATACTTTTTTAAAAGTCCTCTAAAAGTATATTTATTTAGTCCTTTTTTTATTTCTGACAGTTAGGAGCTTAACTATGATCACACAGTCTAAAATAGAAGTGCGCTAATCTGGAAAGAGGCAATTTACCACTTATGGTTTCTACACAGCATGGCACCAGAACAGAAATGTCTTGCTTGGTATTACGTTTTTACTGGTTACCAGTGAAAAAAAAAGAAAAGAAAGAAAGCTTTATTCAGAGCACTGTGAGTTACATACACTTAAAACAATAAACAATAAAAATAAGAATTTCACAACTTTGTTTAAAAGCCGTGCAAACCCCACATAGCCCCGAAAATGCAAAACAGCTCGGCATGTGCCATGTGCCATAAATATGATGGCGCAGATTTTCAGCTGCAGCCTTTAGCAACCCGTCCCGGACAAAGTATCATACTCGTTATTAATTTTTTCGTCGTCGTCGCTTCAACCGATGGACGTCCACTGCTGGACATAGGTCTCACGTAATGATGTCCACAAGGCCCGATCTTGCGCCGCCTGGCTCCAGCGGCTACCGGCGACCCTCTTTATGTCGTCGGTCCACCTTGTGGGGGGTCTCCCTACACTGCGCCGCCCGGTGCGGGGTCGCCACTCCAGCACCTTCGGGCCCCAACGTCCATCGGTCCGTCGGACTATGTGCCCCGCCCATTGCCACTTCAGGTTCGCGATTCGTAGGGCTATGTCGGTGACTTTGGTTCTGCTACGGATCTCCTCATTTCTGATTTGATCACGTAGAGAAATTCCGAGCATAGCCCTCTCCATCGCACGCTGAGCGACTCTGAGCTTTCGTATGAGGCCCATAGTCAGCGACCACGTTTCGGAGCCGTAGGTCATCACTGGTAACACGCACTGTTCGAAGAGCTTTGTCTTAATATATTAATTTTATATATAAATGAAAAAATATCAATATTAATACAAAGCCTTAAAATAAAATCTTAACTACTGTCACAAAAACAAAACAAAAATAGAATAGACATACAACATAAAATAAAATAAAAAGAATGTTTTATATATATTAGACCTTATCATTAATAATTATATGTTGAAATTAAATTAAAATAAATTAAATCCGAGGATATCGGAGACCATTCTTTTGTAGTAACTTACATATAATACTTTATAATTAACATACAATATATTTACTTTATAACGTTAGCTATATTAACAATTGATATATTATTCTAATCTTTCTAAATTTTACTTAGTGTGTAATTGTAAATTTAATAAATGTTGTTTATATTTAACTTTGAAACTATTAATTGTCATAACGAAACGATGGCGGGAGGTTATTCCAACACTTAGTTGCGTTATACTTAAAGCTCCCACGAAAAGAAGCCGTACCATACCTAGGAAATTTTAACATAAACGTGTGATACCTTGTTGCATAGGCTTATACCTTTGCTGGTATCTTTGCTGCTTACCAGTCCAGACTCAGATAAACAAGAAAATGTAATATCCTACATTCGCTTTAATCGCGATCGAACTAGGAACTTCCGCTATCAAAGCGAATACTCGCACCACTGAGCCAACGAGAGCGTTACACCTAACCTCTACAAATCTTGAAATGTAGATAATTCATGTAAGATCCTAAATTTATGTACGGCAACTTTTTTTTAGATATAATGTTATTCAATATTACCGTTGCACCTTATAGCCGTACATTATTAATGGTAAGAAATAGAAATATTAGGATAAAAATTGATAATTTACTCGTGTACTCAGCTGTACCGCTCAGAAATGACGAAAGAGCGCTCAAAGTTATTTTATAATATAGTAACAGCGTTCTAAGCGATATTCACGTTGGGTTACTTCACATGTTCATTTTTCTATAATGGCTTGTAGTCTATAAATAGTTGTAGGTTATTTATTATTTCATTGCTCCCATTAAACAAAAGCTGATTTTATAAATATTGCAAATGTAGATATCCAAAGCTAAATTCCTTTTATGTAAAACACAATTTGAACAACTCGTAATGTCTTTGTTGTACAATTTTCTTGTAAGAACGTTCTAATAACTATGCAAGAGACAACGTTCTGCTAATTAGGAGTATAAGCAGATGTTCCTA
Organism: Elymnias hypermnestra; assembly: GCA_015832385.1. Taxonomy (NCBI): domain Eukaryota; kingdom Metazoa; phylum Arthropoda; class Insecta; order Lepidoptera; family Nymphalidae; genus Elymnias; species Elymnias hypermnestra. Next base: position 320,763 of record JACTOM010000045.1, read on the forward strand.
ATAGGGCACTTCTGCATTTGGGTAACGCTACATTATTACGTTTGCCAATGTGTGGAATAAAATAGTCTCTCCGCACAGGATTATCGTGTAAAATCAGGTAATACCGATAGTACCCGACGTAAATTGCTCTCGGAACCACAGAGGGGAAGTAATGACCTAATTTTGTTTCAACGTAACCTGTGATTTCATTTCGTTATTTACTTGCGTTGAACATTTAGCCGACATTGCTTAGCTAACGTAAATTGTTAAATACATTTTAGTTGTCACTAACTTTTTATTACTGTTTGTATTAATCTTATATAGTAGTTATTTGACTACATAAAAATATTATTTATGCTTAAATTTCAAGATTATATGTGTAAAAAAAGTAAGTACCAGCCCAAGTAAAGTCCCACTGCTGGGCACATTCCTCCTCACTCATATGAGAGGGGGATTTCAAAGCATAGACCCACCTCGCTGCTCTACTGCGGATTGGCAGGCTTAGTACACAAGTGCACTCTCTATTCCTTCACTCTCATATTCCGATGTGACGGCAATCTGACACGACCGGAGAGAGATTAGGCGCAAGACCGACGGCTTAACATGCTCTCCGAGGCACGGGGATGGACCACACCACCAACTTCCCAACTTCGGGCAAATATTGAGAAAATCTTACTAGAAAACTCAATATTGATTTCGAATTGGCCCGACCCGAGTCTCGAACCCAGGACCTCATGTCTGTAATCGAACATGCTAACCACTAGACCAGTGAGGCAGTCAGAGATATATATATATATGGGTTATATACATTCATCCATGTATTTTATATGCATAAAGAAGTATTTTGTCTGTAGTTTTAACTTGTCAACTAGTTATAAGATAATTGTAAATTACTCTAGTTAAATAAATAAATTGCATTGGTTGTGGATCGCAACTATCACCGGTTAATTAATATTATTAATATGTTGATATATATACGAAAAATTCAGTTTACAAAGTGTTTAATTATATCTGTTATTTTATAAACGTTTTTCTAAATGTAACAAGGTCTATTAAAATTTTCTATCGATTGTATGAGTATTTGCGTATAAATATTAGTGGACTCTTTTAATAAAAAGAGAGAAAACACCCTATATAACCTAACAATTAAAAATAAACTTGTTCTAAATTCTAGCAGGGTGCATAAAATTAACAACTCATTTAAAGTTAACAACTGTATACGTTTCGATAATAAACTCCGAGAAGACGTTCTAGAGATGTACCTTAATAAATTCAAAGTCTTTGTTACAAGAAAATTGACTGAAAAATCATCGCGTGGGAGTAAACAAATTGCGCTAATTTAAATTTAAATATAATAATATGGTATTGTAATAATGATGGTAAAAAAATACAAAATACCACATTGAATTTGTTGTGGACTCTCCTCAGAACAGGGTGCGAAGGAACCTTCGTAACTTTAGATTTTAAGTCATTCTTCAATACCATCATTAGTGGTACATTAGAATGAATGTGTGGAAAAATATATATATGACGATTCAAAAGTGCTGTAGAGGATCCAAGAATGATATTTCGAGTTTGAGTTCAGCCTTTTAATATTAGGCAACACTATTAGGAGTTTCGACCCACCACGCTGTTGCAATACGGGATGGTAGGCTACTTCCCACCGCCTTCCGCCTCCGTGAATCCTCAGTCGGACTTATCCTGGATACCTGGGACGAAAGTTGAACACCAGGGCTTTAGTCATGGATAAAGAGGATCCCGCTGGGTTTTAGTAGGGATTGCGAGGTCTCCTTCTCACAATCCTGAAAGTCCCACACTCCTGACTTATGGGTTCATAATTGTGCTTAAAAGGGCCTTCTACCGCAAAAAAGGCTACATATATCGCAGAACTCACCCGAGATATGCAGGTTTCTTTCATCGAAAAGCATTAATTCAAATGTAATTATTATTTAAACTCATTATTTTTATTAAAGGAAAACTAACCAAGCGTTGAATCCGCTACTGTCTGAACAAAATCTACCACCACGCATCTTATTATAGTAATGGGCATTATTTTTAAAAATGTTTAAAAAATAAATGTTAGCGTAGTAAAAACTTTTTGCTTAAAAGTATATGTTTGTTCGCACTTATACCATAAACTTTTCAAATCTAACAATATAATTTTTTTTACTGGGAAATGAGGTTATGAGTAATTAGTAAAATGAAAATTTATAACATAGAAAGTTAACTTAAAATAAAAACGATAATCATTTATCATATTTAACGTATAAAATTATGTCAGTTTAAAATATTATTTTGTTTTCGGTTCACAAATCCCATTTGACGAACTGCAAAGCCTTTTAGTTCTGTCAATTACGTATTATTCGTTGTCTGTTTAAAATGCCAACATTCTCTAAATGTCAAGGATTTGTTTTTGGTTTTTCAATTACTTCTTTTAATATCATTACTATTAAACATTATAAATTACTTTTTTCATGGTTGCTTCACATTGCCGCATTTACTGTATCAATACAAATTATTAATTTTTCATTATTATTATACTCGAATACAAAAGCAACGATTTGCAACAATGTCTAAATAAAATTTAAAACCATAAACCCCGCATTCTAATTATTTCATAATCATATCATATTTTATTTCATAAACTTCGTCGGTTTAGAGTACTCTTGACCTGGCCCTTATTTAAAATGTCCTGGATTTGGTCCATGAACGTTCGCCTTGGTCTTCCCCTTCCAACTTTCGCATTCATTCTTGACTCATAAATCCTTTTTGTCAGTCTCCTTTCATTCATTCTCTCTACATGCCCAAACCATCTAAGCACACCTTTCTCGATTTTAGTCACTACGTCTTCATTTATACCGCAACGTTCTCTTATCACACTGTTTCTTACTCTGTCACTCAGTTTCAATCCACACATAATTCTCAACGCTCTCATCTCTACCACATTTATTTTACTTATGTGATTCTTCTGCCATTCTTCTTTTGAGATACCATCTGGCTATTCATAAAGGCGCACGCCGTTATGAAGAGCACCGTTTACCATATTCTCTTCATTCACTCTCCTTTCAATATCACTTTCACATGTTCCATCTTTTGTAAATTGAGATCCCAAGTATATAAATTCTTTCACTTGTTCCCCATCTATCCAAATACTGCCATTCATCTTACTTATTTAACATGATTAAATACTATTTGAATCCGCGACTTCGACTGCGTGGAATGTTATTTGAAGCATTTTTCATTTATTTAGGCAAATTGTTTTACAAATAAGAAACGTGTGTATAAACACCCTCGCAACCTCTCTTGTGGGTATAATTTCGTAAAACCCGTAGTTAGCTGACCTCTACTCGGCAAAAGGAACATTTCTACCAAATTTCTACGCCTAGTCTTTACGTCTTATGGTTCCAGAGATATCGTGATGAGTCAATAAATACCTGAGTATCTCTTGTATATATAGATTTCATTAAAACGACAATAAGTTTATTGTTCATTTGCCACAATACACTTATTGGTATTGTCGTTGAATACATCAGCTTATTGGTATTGTCGTTGAATAAATAACCGAAACGCTCTGTTGCCAAATTACACTATTTCGTTGTGAATATTTTCTTTTTACAAAGGCAATGCTGACTCATTAAAATTCAGAACGCATTATATTTTATTTTCAGTCGTGATAAAATTTCATTCTGCTTATTTATGGTGAATCCGAATATTACATTTTTAAATATAAATCTTTATTTTCATATACAATGTTAAAATCATGATGTACGTGTTGTGTCCGAAAGGTCTTGTTACATATTGTGAAATAAGCAATCCAATATGGAAAGTAAACACGTAGTACTGCACTAATTATTGTTTTAACAAAACAAGGTTAATACCAGTAAAGTCAATCGGTTTAGCAACAAAATATAAATTTTGCATCCAAAATAACATAGTTTTAATAAATACGTTAAAAACGTTCTGTTACAATTTTGTTTTTTAAAATGATAACTCTTGTTAATAAGTTATTAACAAGAGTTATGGTTTTATGAGTAGTTTTCTGTTCTGATGTATAATTTTCGATTTGCGGGCTATTACAAGAAAATACCGCGATCGCGCATAATATCCGCCTGAAGTAACAACGAAAGATTGCAGCGTTTTGTATTAATTTCATAATGAATTAAGATATAAATTCTCTTAGTTTACATATCCTAACCTAAAGTTATCACTGTCCTCGTAATCTATAATATATATATATATATATATATATATATATATATATATATATNAGGTGTGGTCAGGATTGGCCGATCGGAACAAGATATTCTCTGTGCTTTATGCTTCTCGGTTCTCTCTTATTCTCAGACATATATATATATATATATAAATATGTCAGAGCAGAAGCCTGTGGAACGCTGGCGCCATCTATCGGCGTGGACAGGGTCAATAAGTGGCAGCCCGGCCCGTCTCTCGGCAGTTCTCGAGCGGCGGTCGGCCGGAGTGGTCGACTATTGAAACTGTCGCGTTCCTAGCTATTAGTGTTAATGAGTTTGTGTAAATTGATATCGGGAACATTAAGTGATTGAACATTATAATCCGAGTTAATTAATAAAGTGTTTGATTGCACCAACATTACCCATGAACGCCCACAGAATAAGAAATTAAATAATGGATCCAATTAATAACGATGTCGGCGGAGAACCCTACGCCCCTGTGCTTTATGCTTCTCCGTTCTCTTTTATTCTCCGACATATATAAATACAAATTATCAAATTCTTGTAATGTTATTGCTTGTATTGAAGCCCGACGTTTTCATGTGTTCAATAAGTCGTCACATAAATTCATTCATTCAATTATTCTCTTTTTCAATTTAGGCTGCAAAGCAGCACTTATGACCGTCTTATTATTACACAATTACTATTATAGATTATATCTATAGATATATATAAACAAAAAATCATTACAATTATCATTAAAATGATTACAATATAATATGCCACCATCTACAACAGGACGTATGAATTAGGATTTTTTAAATTATCATGCTAAGTTTTGGATCTAGCAGTCCCGTTATTATGCTTGGGATTTTATTATGAAAGCAAATCCCATTGCGAATATAGGATTTTCTGGTTAATTTATCTTAAGAAGTCTGATTATAGCTTTTCTTTTCTTCTTGTATTATGCATGTGACAATCAGATTTCTTTTTGGTTAGGTACAAAATATTACGTATATGTACACTGACTGAAGAGTAAGAATACCGGTATCCTTAAAATAATTACTCAGTCACGGGGTCTTTTACCAAAAACTGGTTCTTCTGCTCTTTTTTGTAGTATAAAAAATCGTTTATGCCTCCGCTGCTGATCCCCATAATAATATTCCATATGCCAGGAGATTGTGGAATTAAACAAAGTACACTTAATTATCAGTTGCTGTGTCTATCAATTGTGTTATTTTTCTTATTGCAAATATAGCTGGGCCCGTAGAAAAAACACTTTCGAAGATTGCTAACGCTTAAAAAATGTATGGGAATGACTTTTCATATCGAAACTTATCGAAAAATTAATCGTCATTCCCATACATTTTTTAAGCGTTGCAATCTTCGAAAGTGACTTGTCTACGGGGCCTGAATTAAATTTTTTTCTTACATTATTTATGTGAGGGTTCCGTTGGAGATTTTTGTCAATTCAGGCAAAGCTAATAAAAACTTGTTTAAAATCTAATAAGGTGGAATCGAATAATTTATTTTAGTTGTATATTGTAGAATACACGGTAGTTGAAAGAGTACCGCCTCCAGTGGCCGCTATACACCCGGAAGATTCCCGAGCATTTTCTGCGAGAATGCCTCCATGCGGTCGAATAGGGAGATATCGCGGTTCACCGAGCGCTAGGCTCCGAGCCAAAATGCGAGATATGGTCCGCATTATAGGAGGCAAACCGGCACCACCTGGTAAATGGGTCTGGCAAGTAGCTGTTCTGAATCGATATAAGGTATTATTTTAAATAGATCTACCTAATATTCAAATTAATGATAGTCCTCTAAATAAAAATACGTCTACAGTGTTCTTATGAATAAGTATGTATGCGTTTGTGTGAATGTAAAGTGAAAATCTTTACGAGAATGTGTACAAGAAGTACTAGATTATCTACTTACATGATTTTGCAATTTTGAAACTAAATAATAAAAATTGAGAAATTTACAAATAATTTTAAAACATAAAAAGGTACTGTAAAGATGATAAAATGACTATAGTTGTTTCTAACTGTTAAATCATGTTCCTCTTTTATGAGCTAGAAAACAAATGAACCGAGGAATGCCTGTCTTTTGTTTTATTGGAGCAAATAAATTAAAAAACAAATAAAATAAAATAAACATGGCAAAAAGCTAATAGAATTTAAAAAAATATATAGCCTGTAACCATCTACGATTAATTCGGTTGCGATTTCATGCCAATCGGTCCAGTAGTTTTCGAGTTTATCTCGGATGACAAAACAAACATACTTTGCTTATATACGAGTATATAGATAGATTTATTCATTTACAAATTACAAGAAGTTTTTCAGTCACTTCATAGTTAGCGTTAGTCACTTTCATTGATTCTTCTAGCTGACTACCTGATTGATTGATTACTTTCTTTGTAAAAAATCTAAATTTCAATAAAAGACGTAAAAATTAATCACTTAATTCGAAACACATAGCATAGGTAAAATATCAACTATATAAAATAATATATGGTTTGTAATATTATACCTTTCCACCTTTTCTTTTAGGTTCTCATCTACCTTAGGTTTTAAATGCCTAGAACCCTGGAGGCGTCTAACAGCTTAATAAAAATGCTATTTATTGACTATCACTGAAATATAATTTAACTAATATTTATAATCGTGACAAAAATTATTGTTCATTTCCTTAGCGAATAACCCTAAATTTTCCTTATTACCACGACAGTCCTGGCCAGTCCATGGTGATTTCAAAAATTCCCTTGCAAATAAATCAAGGGGACTTCAAAGTGATAAATTTATTATAAAGGAAACGCTCGTAAGACTCAGTTTGAATATTCTATAATTTGAGTTTATTTAGGGTTGTTCATTGAATTATTGTCTCGGTTGGTTTATGGCATTAAGTGTAATAATAAAAATACTGCTGTTAAATTCAATTGAACTTTATATATTGTATTTATCAGTATGAGTGGCCATGCAAAAAATGACTGCTCTGAAATTATTTCCAAAAGCCTACTACTAATATTACTACGTGGTCACGGACTATGGGCCTCATGCGGAAGCTTAGAGTCACTCAACATGCGATGGAGAGGGCTATGCTCGGAGTTTCTCTATGTGATCGAATCAGAAATGAGGACATCCGTAGCAGAACCAGAGTGACCACCATAGTCATACGAATCGCGAACCTAAAGTGGCAATGGGCGGGGCACATAGTCCGAAGGACCAATGGACGGTGGAGTCCGAAGGTGTTGGAGTGGCAACTCCGCACTGGCCGGCGCAGTGTAGGCAGACCCCCCACAAGGTGGACCGATGACATAAAGAGGGTCGCCGGTAGCCGCTGGAGCCAGGCGGTGCAAGATCGGGCCTTGTGGACGTCCATCTAAATGGATGGCCAATTTAAGACCAGTTTGGCATCTGACTTCCTTTCTGGTGACTAACCCGGAATTGTAAGAGCCAAGGCCTAGTTGCGAGACGCAAAGATTTTTGTCGAAAGAAGTCGCGAGTTCAAATCCAGAGCAGGCACAACAAAGTTTCTGTTTATTAAAAGAAACTTCGCACTTGCTGGTTGTGCTTTTCGGGGAAGCCTACAAACCCGTAGTGGTGCAACATGATAGGATTATGCTCTAAAACGCTCTCTTCTATGAGTGAGGAGGCTTAGTCCTGCAGTGGATGTTATTAGGCTGCTGCTTATTTTTTAAATGTTATTTTTGTTTCGATAGGAAGCGTTTTGTGGAGGTACACTGGTATCGTTGCGGTGGGTGGTTACGGCAGCACATTGCGTCAGAAAACGTTTGTACGTGAGACTTGGAGAACACGACTTACTTGTACGTAACCATGGAGAGATCGAAATGAGGGTCACAGAGGCTGTGATTCATCCTCATTACGACCCTGATACTGTTATCAACGATGTCGCATTGTTGCGGTAAGAAAATTGACTTAGTTTTGAATTTTATAAAATAAAGTGTACATTCGTTTGACCGCGGCTTATTGGAGACTATTTTGCAATTCAGAGATCTGTTTATAACATATATGCTTAAATATGTGCGCGTTTTAGTTACTACTAGCGCATTACTATCGAAATTACGTGTTTGTAAATGAGATAATATAATGGTGGTGAAATGAATGAATATGAATAACGGCCTCGCTGGCGCAGTGGTGCGAATATTCGCTTCGCTAGCAGAGGTCCCGGATTCCACCCCCGCCAGGTCGTACTTAGAAAATTGTATAATCTAATTTGTCCAAGTATGGACTGGTGGGAGGCTTCGGCCGCGGCTAGTTACCACCCTACCCGCAAAGTGCGTCTTTGCTGCCAAACAATGAAATTGATGAGAATGTGTTCCGGTACGATAAGAGGTATATCGCCTCTTATCAGATTAGTGCGCTCTACCTTAGACTGTATCATCACTTACCACCAGGTGACATCACACTCAAGCACTAACCTAACAGCACTAAAACAGGAGATATTGTTTTATACCTTAAAGAAGTAACCGAATAACATCTAAAATGTACACAAATTAATAAATTATCTGTACAAATATCATAGCCAATTAAGTTGATGAGGATTTTGAGTAAAGCAAATGAGTGAGTTTTAAGAATCCCAGCTCCTTTTTCTTAACATGTTTATTATATTTTAATTTTGTGTCTCTGGTTTTGCTAATACTGGGATTCAGCTGAAAACAAGCTCTGTATATAAGTAAGTTGATTAGTATGGTATTTGAGTGTACAGCAGATCGTTAGCTAAACTCCATCTCAGATTATCCTTTACTAATTTTTTCTATGGGTGAAAATCCACTTATATACTCCATAAAAAAAACCTCAATAATTTCATATAACTTAATCAGAGTGCCAGGGTCTACTTATTTTAGGGTCACTAACTAGATTACTATAATCAATTTTACTATCTCGAGCAAGCACAAAATGTCTATAACTCGACTAAGCCCATCTAAGATTTTATCAGCAATGTGAAACGTCTTAGTCCCGATCAGCGTTTCCCAAGCGTCGTAAACCTGTACCCTTATAAATGAGCTTGATTTCAATGGAGTAGAATATTATTAAATTTAATGATTAAATTTTTTTTATAATTTGATCGATAAATTACTCTTTAGTTTGGTTATATTAAAGATGTTATATATACGATGTACAAAAGAATCGGTAAAGCAGCAGCTATAAACATATTAAGTAAACTGTACTGTAAAGAATTTATAATAACATTACGCCAGACTTGTATATGTAATATAATTATTTATCTCTTAATTCATCTTGTCATACTTAAAGCAAAATTTGCTTATGTTGATGAAAAAATCCTTAGTGACTATATTAATATGTTAGTCTTCATTTATAAACTAGTTACCTGAACCCGCGACTTCGTCTGCGTGGATTGTTTGTTTTACAAATAAGAAACATACCTGCACTGCCCTTTGAGGGTATATTTCCTAATATTTACATTAATAGGTTCCAAAGTAAATTTTAAGTTAGGTTATGTCATTAAAAAAGTCAGACAATTTCTGTCAAAAAAAAATTCTGACCAAGTTTTACATACCATAAAAGATATAGTTTGTAAATGTGAAGCTTGAATTGTTTTTAGTATGAAAATTTGAATCTTTTAATTGATACCCCCGCAACCCCCTTCGTAAAATTAGCTTAGCTGACCTCTACTCGGGAAAGGGAATATTGCTACTAAATTTCAAGTGTCCATGCCTTATGGTTCCAGAGATACCGTTATGAGTCAATAGATACCTGGATATCTCTTTTATATATATATATATATATATATATATATAACCTTTCCCTTTTAGTGTCTTACTGTAATATAAAAACTCTTTCATTAACTTTGAAATCAACGATTACGGTGCGATGATATGGTAAAATATATGAAATGTCAAGGGGATGTCAAATATATTTTCGGATATGAACCAGATTTTCCTGAATGGCGTACATTAATCTGAAAAGATCTCGCGGTTATGAAAATCCATATCGGTGAGGTGATTCTGACGATAAATCATCTCAATATATCCTCTCGTAATATTAGATATTTTAGTAAGATTTCATAAATGTAACTGTTTTAGTACCGCTCTTTGTATGATATTTGTAAATTTGGTAAGGCTATAAGTTACTTTTATTGAGATATATCTTGTTAGAACAAATATTTTTGTTACCACATATTTGTTTTATGGCTACAATATAATTCCAAGGCTATGGGAAACCATAAATATATTAGTACGGTACTGAAATCTTGGGACTGTGGGTATAAATGTGTCTCTAAAAGTATAAATGCATCTAAAATAGGGAGTGCCCTTGACTTTTCAATAATAAAATAATAAAAATTTACACAAAACATTGATAAATATCCGGAAAAGTTTGTGGTTTAAAGACTTTATTTTAAAATAATAAATTGTGAGTGCTATTGAAATAAAAAAGTTTGTAATAATTGTAAGGACTATACGACAGAATTGAATTCTTCGTCATGGCGATGTTACAGTTACAGAATAAAATAATTCTTTCTTTTAAAACAGAGGAGTCTTGCAAAGCTCTTTTGCTAAGCATAATAAAGATATTTTTTTCTAGCGGCCTGCCTAATATTTATACTCATTGCACTGTCTAAATTTTTGGCTTTATCAGTTTTCTTCATGACTGAGTCAATTTTCTATATACAATATGTTATGAAAATATACGGTGTTTGAACTTTGGTAAGGAAAACAATTTTCCACCACACATCAAAATTAATGCGAGAATAGAAAGCTATGGTTGTGTAGAGTAAACCTCTCTCGTCGTCAACGAATTATTATTTACTAGTTACTTCGCGCGGTGTTAGCCACGTCATTCCGGATATTTTTTTTTAATAAGCATAGCTTAAGTTACTCCTTAAAGTATTAGGTATTTGCGAGGTAACTCTAGAGAAAATCGGTCCAGCCCCTTTCACAATATAACCAGAACAGACTAATAGCTAAAAAACCCTACCGGCTTCGTAGCCGTTAAACAAAAAATAAAAGTGGGCACAAAGTACACATGTCAGAAGTGAAACTTCTTTAGCAAAAAATTTTTTAAGTCTTGTTTATATTTATACAAAACTAAAACTTTAGATTTCTGAGACTTGGAGGGAAAAGGGAAGATATTTTAGGAATTTAAGGTATTTAATTGTCATTAAAATATATATTTTTTTTAATCTAGAGGATATTAGGGACTTTTGTCCACAAGACACGTTAGCCTTATCGTAGCATAGCTTTAATATAAAACACTGATAACCCGCTACTATGATATTATAGAATTCTAAAGCTATTTCTGACGTTGGACTACTCAGAATGCTCTGCAGTAGGCCAACATCAAAACAATTTAGACCATAGCGTTTTATCAGCGATTGCCTTTCGTTCCTAGTTCTGATGCACTCCAGATGATGCTGTACGTCTTCTAATTTCCTTTAAAATATTAACAGTGTCAAAAATTAATACAAATTATTTATTCAAATCTCATTTGAAGAAGTGTAAATAAAAATGCCTCGTGTTTGTTTTGTTTTGTCATCTTTTATTTTATTATTTATGAAAAATTTATCAAATTATTAAACGACGAGCGGCAAATTAAAAATTCACATGATATTTGCAAATATTAAACCTTGAAACGAATCAGCATAAAAAACGCTATACAACGCTCTAAAACATCTACGTGAGGCTAATCACGCGTTTCATCCCTATAAATTTTATCCTCTTACACCTAAAGAAGTTTCACTTCAAAAAAAGTAATTATAAGTAGTAAATTAACCAACAGATATGATAACAGTCAAGTGTTAACTAAAAAAGATTAAATTTTTACTAATTAATTCCTTCTTTTTTGCCTTGATTCAGAAACTTACCTATTAGGGAATAGTTATAAGTATTAATAATAAAAATTACGAATCGTAAAGTCTTTTCAACTAGTGAACGTTCACACTTGGCCTAAATCCAAGAGTGTACGTTCTCAAACGAACTCCTTAGATTTTCGCAAAGTTCTGTCGTAAGCCTTTTGTTCACGTGCCACTTGGTGGCATTTTTTCAGCTATTAAATGAAGTAATACATCCAAATTATGGCTCACTTGTTATTAGAGATTAAATTTGTGAATATAGCCCAGTGCGAAATAAATATTTATTTTCTAATAGGTTACCTGGAGCAGCTAGACCTGACCTTGGCCATGGCATAGCTTGTCTACCAAAACCGCACCAGATTTTGCCTCCACATTCCACTTGTGTTATACTCGGTTGGGGTAAAAAACGCCCTACGGATGTCCACGGTACTAGGATTCTTCATGAGGCTCAGGTTTGTAACTATTTATATGGAACGTTTACTGATATTATATATATGAACGTGCTAATGGCAAATTATTCAAATTTAAAAAAAAATTAGCAACATTACATTATGTGACGATAAATAGCTGCGGACAATCAATGAAAAATCTTCCAAAAACACAAGTAAAATAAATATATATTTTGACAATCATATACAACAGGATTGTTGCCTTTCAATTATATTGAAAATAAAGTTACCGATACCGTTATATCTATTTTTTAAGCTTGGCCTTTTGTCTCTCTCTTGTGACAAATTAATATTAACATAAAGTTAACTGTCTTTTGATGGTTCTTCAAGACTTTTTAAAATTTTAATGTATTATGTAATTGACTGCCTCGTTGGTCTAGTGGTTACCATGTTCGACTACAGACATGAGGTCCTAGGTTCGAGTCCCGGGTCGGGCCAATTCGAAATCGATATTTAGTTTTCTATCAAGATTTTCTCAATATTTGCCCGAAGTTGGGAAGTTGGCGGTGTGATCTACTCACGTGCCTCGGAGAGCACGTTAAGCCGTCAGTCCTGCGCCTGATCTCTCTCCAGTCGTGTCGGATTTCTGTCACATCGGACTATGAGAGTGAATGAATAGAGAGTACACTTGTATACTGTGCTTGCCAAACCGCAGTGGAGCAGCGCGGTGGGTCTATGCTCTAAAAACCCTCACTCCTCAGAGTGAGGAGGCCTGTGCCCAGCAGTGGGGCGTTAAAGGGCTGCTACTTACTTTTTTACTTACTATGTAATAATGTATTATAAAAAAATATCCAAATAAAATTGAAAAAGTCTTGGACAACCATCAAAAAAAAGCAGTTTCTTAAGTTATTGCTCAGTTAACTTTATGTTAATATTTATTTGTCACAAGAGAGAGACAAAAGTGCAAGCTTAAAAAATAGATATAATAGTATCGGTAACTTTATTTTCAAACTTTTTCAATTTTTAACCATGTTTTGTATTATCTTGATATAAACAAAAATATCCAAATAAAATTTAAAAAGTCTTGGACAACCATCAAAAGAAAGAAGTTTCTATTGCTCAGTTAACTTTATATTAATATTTATTAAAAACACTTTAGCACTAAGCGAAAGAAATTATATGATATTGAATTTAACATATTGAGGGTTAACCCTGAGGTAGATAATTAAGGGGTCCCAGTTTGGCACTCTTTTGCCAAAAACAAAATATCATTAACTGACGTAAACTCTAATTTTCGTAAGTATGACTCTGAACTTTTATTATCATTAATCAAAGCTTTGTTTTTCATTCTACCCATTAAGAATTTTCGGCAAGACTACTTTAAACATTGTCCTTATTAGAAAAGATTATTCTGAATTCTTAGGCGATATAGCAAGAAAAATGGTGCTGAATTCTTACAATATAATATAAATGTATTTAAATTCTTTTTGTTTTTCCAAGTATAAATTGAATTTAATGACACTCACACGCACGCACACACACATGTTTGCATGGTCTTTCATTAACATAACACACTGATTTTCATTTAATGAAATAATTTATTTGCAAACAACAAATGTTATATTACATTTAATGTGTCATAACACCTGACAACTAATCTGTGTAGAGTCCTCCTAATACAGGTTTTCTTTTAAACCTACAAGGAGGTCACTGCCTATAATTGTTGATGAAATAAAAAATGTAATATGTAATGTAATGTAAGATTATATTAAATAAAATATTCATAAATATTCAACTAGTTAAAATTAATTATTTTAGGACTATACTAGTGCTACTAGACTATTGATAATGATATAGAACTCTATGATTTTCTTAATATTGTTTATTCTATGGTATTTTTATACAATTAAATTCACGACTTTGCTCTTATACCTGTTGAGAAAAGTTGAGTTTTATTAAGTGTTGTTTCTGTGTTAGCAAAACTACATACTTCACATTGGACAATAGTAGATAAAATACAGTATCTGTAGCGCTGGCCGTAAGTGATATTTTGACAGGAATGTCAATATTATGTCCGGCATGCTTAGGCGGATGTGCCTTCATTTAGCTATTGTTGCTGATGAATATATCAGTTTGTTGTAAACCTTGAATGAAATAACAATTGCCATAATATTCTGTATATTTTTAAGACCTTTGTTACATTGTGTTGTCCCTACTCTTTAATTTTTACTTTTAAAAGTATATATAACGTAGAGTTATAAAGTATGAACTTTTAGTTTTTAGTAAAAATTTTGTTTTTGGAATCTCATAAAACGTATAATCTCCACCGTGCCTTTTCCAATTCACATGACAGTGGTGAAGTTCTGTGTCACACCGAAAGATTGAAAGAAGAAGAATAAGTCCTTCATTAGAGAACTTCCTAAGATATGTACAAATCGTATATCTATTGTACCGCTTTGAAGAATGATATCCCATAGAATAGTAGCCCATTAACGTCCCACTGCTGGGCACCACCCACCACTAGACCCACCACGCTGGTCCACTGTGGATTGGCAAGCACAGTACACAAGTGCACTTTCTATTCCTTCACTCTCATAGTCCGACGTGACGGCAATCCGATGCGACGGAGAGATATAAGGCGCAGGACCGACGGTTTAACGTGCCTTCCGAAGCACGGGGGTGGATTCACCGCCAAATTTTTCCCAACTTCGGGTAAACATCGAGAAAATCTTAATACAAAACTCAGTAGAGATTTGGAATTGGCTCGACCCGGGATTGGAACCCTGGACCTCATGTCTGTAGTCGAACATGCTAACCACTAGATCAATCTGACAGTCTTAGGACTACTTACTCATTCATACATTTCTGCTGAGAGTCTTCATAGTGGGAATTTAGTGACGCCATCGCAGGGGTCGAAACACATCGAATAAACGTGTAGAAATTTAAAGCCATAATATAACGATAAAATTGGGATATGTTTCTGTCAGGTTTCAACGATCCAACAGGGTGTGTGTCGCCGCTCTTACTGGCAATATGCCATAACAGATGACATGGTGTGTGCCGGACGCGGCCACAGAGACTCGTGTGCCGGTGACTCCGGGGGGCCTCTTTTGTGCCGAGATCGAAATATGCGTTACGTTTTACAGGTAAGTAATCTAACCTCAATGGTTAAAAAGTAATGGTTTTGTGTAATATATATGTTGCCTAAGAGACTTAAGAATTTTTGAGGTAAAACTTCTTTAGGCGTATCAAGGTACTTTCGCATTTTCTATGCTAATTCGTTTGAATTAGGTAGTTTTAATATTTACAAATAACATATGCCATTTTCATTTGTCACTCATTTAAGAATTTAATATACTTCTTAAAATAAAAAATAAAAATATTTCATATTTTCTAATTGAAAAAAAAAAACACTGAATTTTTATTTATAATTTGTCATTTGAGATTTATGTATGTAATAAATTATATGTATTAGTTTTCGACACTTTCAATGTTTTAATGACAATTAAATTCATTAATTCCTACCATATCTTTCTTTTTCCCTCTAAGTCTCGGAAATGTAAAGTTTTAGACTGCTATAAATATAAACAAGACCTTAATTCGTTTGCCAAAGAAGTTTCACTTCTGACATGTGTACTCTGTACGCAAGCACTTTTAACTTTTTTTTTATAAATGAAATATTTATTGTCAAAGACCCGTAGTTTAAATTTAATCGAAGTATTGTCTCATCGCTAGCTACTATGTACTTTTTCCCATCTTTCACAAAGAGTTCAGATACCACGACTTAATAACTCTTGAACTTATCTTTCGTGGCTATTCACGAATCAACCCAATTTTTGGCATCTTCGTATGATGTGAAGCGCTGCTCCGATCCCATGTTCCATTGACTCGCAAACGTCGATTATTTGGATTTAATTTTGTTTTTGGATAACAATGTATATAATGCTACAACGAAGTTAATAATATAATAAGGTTAAGTAGTTGTTAAATATGTAACTTCAATTTTTTGACATCTCGCTCAAAACGGCGGGAATTTTTTTTGCACACCTTATTTTGATTTCAAAATATTGGTTAACACAAATAATAATATAAATGCCAAAGCATACATCAAATTCCTTTCAAAATAGAAATGTCTATATCGCATCACTTTATTGATGTAAATATAATTAAGAGGCTTGAATTCGAATATAAAAAAGTCAGATGGCAAGTAATATTGTTTTTGTTACATTTGTTTAAAGTTGAATTTATAAAATAAATTTTTTAGAGATAAAATTTCGTAATCATTAAATGCATTATCTTGTTATGTTCTCAAAGGGCCAGGCTTGCTGTGGATGTAGTAGTGTTGGTGCCAACACTTATCTATGCGTACAAAAGATCTACAAGGGTCGAAGAGCATCCTCTGCCTCAGTGGGCCCTACCGCGAAATAAATAACACTTATGGTAGTGAAAGTTGGGTATGGCAGAAGAATCACAAAAGTAAAATAAATGCGGTAAAAATGAGAGCGTTGAGAAGTATGAGTGGATTGAAAGTGAGTGACAGAGTAAGAAATAGGGTGATAAGAGAACGTTGTGGTATAAAAAATGATGTAGTGACTAAAATTGAGAAGGGTATGCTTAGATTGTTTGAGCATGTGGAGATAATGAATGAAAGTAGACTGACTATAAGGACCTATGAGTCAAGAGTGAACAGAAAAGTTGAAAGGGGAAGACCAAGGCGAATGTTCCTAGACCAAATGCAGGACATTTTAAATAAGGGCCAGGAGTACTCAATCAAGAGTACTCTAAACCGACGAACTTGTATGAAAGGTTTAATGAGAATGAAGGAAGCGAAGGAGATATGCAAGGTTCGCGGCAAGTGGAAGGACGTGGTCTCTGCCTACTCCTATGGGAATGAGGCGTGATGCTATGTATGTATGTTATATATATTATTTCAATTTACGACTGATGATATTAAAGAAAAACATAAAAATCTAACGTTATTGAGGAAAACCCAAAACAAAGTCATTCGATTAATAAATATTCATTTAAATTTGGGACAATAAAAGAATAATAAATTTTTGTCTTTCTTTCAAGGGAATCACCAGCTTCGGAGATGGATGTGGTAAACGCGGAAAATATGGGATTTACACAAGGACTGCTGGATACGTGAATTGGATTCGGGAAGTAATGAGCTACAAATACTTCGATGATTGATGTGGATCGCTTACGTTTTAAGGAAAATAGAACCTGATATATCATATCGATATATATTACAGCCTTATATTGTTGTATGTTATACTGATTATTTCTTAAATGCACGTTTTTGTCATGATGACAAAGCATTCCAATACCGATATATTATTAGATGATGACATGAGGGTAGTGTTTATTTTATTTGCGATTGTTATAGAATTTTGTCTTTATAAAACAACCTGTTGGTATTTTGCTCGCTCTTATTAAAACACGTGATACAAATTTACAAAATTTTATAACAATCGGTTTAGTTGTTTTAAAAGCGACATGTAAATTTTATATAAAATATAATGATCAACGGTATGTTTTACTAAACATTTGGTACAGACTTTTCAGCGATTCGTTATTTACATATCGACGGCCCCTATATATAAAGAGTCAAGTATAAAATCATAATTTTGTAACACAGTTTTTCAAAGATAAATTATTTATTACTGCACAACTTTTTATTCAGGAAATGTTGATGGATGGCGTGATATAATCGTTGAAATTACAAAAATGTAAAAAATATAAAAAGTGCGAGTTGACTCTTTATACGTAAGGATCCAGATAGAGAAAACGAACAAAAATAATGTAATTTGTATAACCACCAAGTATTTTAGAGTAATATTTCAGACATTACAACTTTATTTATTGGAATCGATGAATAAATACGGATGATCTGTATTTGTACAATGTTATTTATAACACTAACTTACACACAGCCACAAACACACACAACACAGACACTTATGCTTACGGTTAAGCGTTTATTTTATATGCTGCATATGGCTAAAGCTATTTGAATTTATTATTAACACGTACTATTTACGAAAGGTATATTATGGAACAATAATGCATTACTTCGTAGAGGCCTTAATGACTAATTACAACAAAGTAGAATTACACTGTAAATAGGATTTCTTTTATGTAATTTATTATATTATCATAATAGTTTTGAATTTATATTTTGTAGACGTAGTTATTATAAAGAGATATAAATGCTTTAAGAAAGTTGAGTATTTCCTTTTTCAGTAGCTACTTTTACTTCACACTCTCCTAAACCTAAACCTAAACTAATATTATAAACAGGAAACATTTGTGTTTTTGTATGTATGTATGATGAATGTTTGTTAAGCTTTCACACTAAAACTACTAGCCCGATTTTACAAATTTTTTCACCAGTAGAAAGCTGCATTTCCACTGAGCGACACAGGCTATACTACATTCTCAAAAAGATAGGGATCCGCAAAAAAATTATATTAATGTAACACACGATGTGAAACAAAAAATCCCTTATCGCTTACGTTGCGGAGTCTATCGAATACAGCAGAAAAAAAAGTTCTATAATCTTATAGAACGTATTAAAATCTATGAAAAAGTTTGCGATACCATACTAGTGTAGTTATGGCACTATAACTACTTTTTTGCATTTTAAAATTTAATAAAAGTGACGACAGTAATCAACCCATATTATTCACACCTGTGTATTAATGTTTTTCCTGTTAAGTGATTACTATACTACTATGTATTATGATATTTTATTAAAGATCATATCAATACCTGTAAAGTACTTTTCAAGCCAATAAAATTGGACATTGCATTCACAAGATATAACGAATTTAATAATCTCAATCTAAAGAAAATACCGAGTCCAACTTTAGAACGCCAAATGTTGTTCTTAGAGAGTAATATATTACAAATAAATCTCTTTTACTGATTAAGAATGTGTGTATCTAATAAGCTGAGAGAAAGTAATTAAAAATTAAGTGAAATGTAATTTTTCGCACTTCTAATAAAAATAAATATATATTCCGACTGAGTAGACTTTCCATTGCCACGAGATCGGTACCTACGCGAGTTACACCGCGAGGCATTGCTATTATATTATTAAAATTGTCAATCCATAATTTGTTTTTCATTTACACAAATTCCAATTCATTTCTTTTAACTTGAAGTATATGATGATGATCCTATGAGAATTGATGTTGTGAAAGTTTTTTCAAATAACAATTAACATTAATTTAATTTAATTAAAAACTTATGCAACGCCTTCTATTGAAAGCTCACGTCAAAATTTTAAAGAATTTGTTTATTATGCATTTCAGAAGTTTGAGACTAATTTTTTTTTGAGGTGAATAAGTATTTAAAATCGTTTAAATTAAAAAAAAAATTAATAGTAACAAAATCGGGGGAAACAGTTTAGTGCTGTAGCTACATATCTATCACCTCATCCAAAATTCAATTACTATAATAGATAGTTAAAGAATCAAATAATTTATTACGTAAAATAAGGACTGTAATACATCTCGCACGGCGGATGGGGAGGCCCCAACATTTTATATAGAAATTATTACCCGTCACGAGACGTATTCGTGTACAACGGCCATGCTATTTATTATTCAACTATTTCTCGATTAAAATAAGGTATAATGTTCCCCATATAAAAAAAACTGATGGTATTCTTTGAAGACGTGCTATTTCGAGTCAAACCAAGTAAAATCTATAACCAGTGATTGACTAAAGTTGAAGTCTAAAATGTCCTATTATTACGCCATTGATAGAAACTTGCCACGTTGCTTGTACGAGAGTATTATAACTTCTCTATTGTAGCTCTGAAAGTTTAACATAGTTCAGAGTAAATTTCGATTTGGACGGGTTTCATGGTGGCATTTACATAAAACATAAAGTTATTAAATAGGAATTAATTATACAATATCCGATGATAAAGGTGAAAGCACACCTAATAGTGTCACGGCTCTTTTTGAGACAAAAATTTACTACTAAGCTTAAATATAAATAATATTTTAATAACTATATGGGCTGTGCGCAATGTAACAAGCGACGTGGGTCCATGCTTTAAACCCCTCCTTATGAGTGAGGAGGCCTGTGCCCAGCAGTGGGATGTTAATATGTTACATAAAATAAATTAAAATTATACACACATTGAAGTTCCGGTCGTATAAGCATACGATTTATTATCTATTAAAAATATCGTCTACTTTTTTCATTTCAGTAAGTAGCAGCCCATTACTATCACACTGCTGGGCACAGGCCCCCTCACTCATATGGGAGAGGGTTTTTAGAACATAGACCCACCACTGCGGATTGGTAGGCATAGTATAGAAGTGTACTTTCTATTCCTTCACTCTCATAGTCCGACATGACGGGAGAGGGATCAGGCGCAGGACCGACGGCTTAACGTGCTTTCCGAAGCACGGGGATGGATCACACTTTTCCCAACCTCGGGCAAATATTGAGAAAATCTTAATAGAAAAAACTCAATATCGGTTTCGAATTAGCCCGATCCAGGACTCGAACCCAGGACCTTATGTCTGTAGTCGAACATGCTAACCACTAAACCAGGCAGACTAGGATGAGGCAGTTTTTTATGTACAGAAACGTTTTATTTTACAAAATTTCACTTACATTAATAATTTAATCAATATACAGATTTTACTTTACAACGAATATATAAAACACATTTTAAAATTCGTAACATCATTTACGTAGAACCTGTGGGACATTAGTTAATTTATAAATACTCTACAGGTATTGAAAGATTTTTTTTAATCGGTCCAGTGATTTTAGGTTGATTTTTAAAAATTGTAATACTTTATTGACTCAGAACGTCTCTATGACAATTTGGAGTTTGACTTGCGATACATTAATTTCTTTAGATTTATATTTTTACGTTCGTTATATCTTTTGTACGGAATGTCCGATTTTAACAATTTAAAAAGTATTTTACAGGTATTGAAACGGTCTTTAATAAAATATAATTTTATACATTTAATAGGATAAGGATTATTACAGATGTATGAATGATATGGTTCGATTATTGTCGGTACTTTTAAAATGCAAAAAGTTGTAGTGGCATAATTACAGTAGTTGGACACATGGTATCGCGGACTTTTTTGTAGATATTTATACGTTCTATAATATTGTAAAATCATTTTTTTGTTATATCTTCAATAGTTTTCACAGCGCACACAACAACAGATTTTTTGTTTCACGCCTTGGGTTACGTTAATGCACTTTTATAAGGGATCCCCATTTTTTTTTAAAAAAGTAATATAGCCTATGTCGGTCCGTGAAAATGCAGCTTTCTAATGATGAAGAAAGTTTTAAGATTGGGCTAGTAGTTTTTGTGTGAAAACTTTACAAAAAATACACATATACTTACATACAAAAGCACAAATGTTTCCTCTTTATAATATTAGTTTAGACAACAAAGACTAAGAAGCCGGGTCGTTTGGGGAAATAGGTATATTTTTTGTTTCTTAATAGGATTTATTTCGTATCGTACATATAAAATTTCTAGTTCACGCTGAGGTTCAGCTACTCAGCCATGTGGAAAATATCATATTATAAAATATTTCTAATGTGTTATTATGACAATAAAATACGCGGTAAGCTCAGGATTTTATCTAAGGTTATCGCAGTGACGATCTTAATGTTTAAATCTGATTCCACTTTCTCTGAACTCCTCGTAAGTTACATATTGAATCGAATTGTAAATCTAGGAGGAGTTTAGTCATAGTTAGTTCAGAATAAAATATGGAAATCAGTTGATGTCTCCTAGTTTCTGAGGCATCGGGGACTATACGAGGAACACAGCCTGGAATAACTAGTGTATATATAAATTTAAACAATACAATATCCTTAATAAATTAGTAACATCCCATTAACGCCTCACTACAGGCATCCTCATTCCTTATCATCATCAATTAGAGCCTATACCCACCAGGCTGCTCCACTGCAAGTAAATATTTACTTGTAGTTTATGTGGGTATATACCAGTTCTTCAAAACGTTTGCCTGAAATAATTATTATTTGTGTAATACCGAGATGTTGGTATATAACGCTGTGCAATAAAGTGAAAGATAATTTATGTCAATTCCGGGAATGTTTTGTATCCATTTTCCTTATTTAGCCGAGACTATGCTTTGAAGTACGTAAGACTAAACAGTCTCATTTTTGGAATCACACAAAAAGCTTTGTGTCATTTGAGTAATTTATTACATATATTATTCATTCTTTCTTGTATATGTACGGTATGTATTTGGCAAATAAACTATCCATATTTTTACTAAAAAATTTGGAAAAACAATGCTTATATCGTGATATTATAAATTGTAATTTCTGTGTCGTACCGATGGTTTAGGCTTTCACAATTAAAACGGAAATATTGTTGAAGGGTATAATTAACTTTGAAGGTATTTTGAAATAAAGTCATATGCATGCTTTTTATTTTATTTGTAATTTATTTTAAAATGTGTCATGAAAACCTTAAAACTCATATTATTGTTGGGTTCCCACTGTAAGTTCAGACTCTCCCTATATTTGTTTTGCTAGAATTTTTATTCGTTTACAATTAATTTATTCAATAAAATAAAATTCACTTGTCGTTCTTTGTAACCTTTTAATTAAAGCTAGTGAAACGCTTATATATTTATACCATTAATGATGCTTTTTTCTGTTATGTTATGATACAATATCTTTTTTAAGCTCTTGTGCAAAGCAAATATATACAGCAAATATTTTAAAATGTCATTTAAATTTAAAGGTAAGGAGACTAAAATAAAGATTATATTTTGAAGCAAATTTTATTTACATACTTATAGCGAAACGTTATGTAAATAAAACTAGTTAAATATGTGAGATCATTAATTTTGTACACGCAACAATATTTTTTTCCTTTCATTCGGGAAAAAATGTTACTTTGTGTTACGAATACATACGTAAAAAATATATTATTTTTCGATTTTTAATATCAGTTCCACCCCTTCCTACATAAATATATCTTGTTAGTAATGATCAAAATAAGTTTAATTATTTGGCTGACTCTTGATTTGAATAAAGATGAATTGTTTTTAGCAGGAAGTAACAAAGGACAAATATATAAAATAAATAATATTCTAGTTGCTGCAGTTCGTAAAGAGGTAAATAATAAGTCCCTCATATCCCTTACCTGTTCAATACGATTCTACCATGGATATCACTTACCATTAGGTGAAATCATAGTTAAGTCAGCCATAATAATACTAACAGGTTATGTACTTAATAAAAAATAATTAGATTAATGATTAGCACTCTTTATAACATTATAAAAAAGAAATAATGAAATTTATTAAACAAACTTGACGTTCTTACAAGGAAAGTTTAACGCAGCTGCCTGGCAAAATAAAAACTCGAATTTTCTTTTTACTGAATGAGAAACTTCTGCTGAAATAAGACTTGTGTTTGAACTTTATTAGAGGAGACGAAAGATTTACTGTCGCGTTATGTAAAACAACGTTTTGTATAGAAACTTTCATAATACGATACAAAGAAAATACGCAACACTCTTTTCTGGTGTCAAGAATTGTTTTTATTTCTTGCGAGGTAAATAATTTACAATTGAGGTCTGACTAAATAGTGTAAATAAATATAGTTACGTATTTTTTAAAACGCTTTTATAAGCTTGGGCTCTATGTATGTATGTGACTATATAACGGAATTTTTGGGCGCGAGTTTTAGCTATCTCCAGAAGTCTAATTAATTCAAAACTTTGCATACGTATTAAGTGTCAATGATAATGCAATAATTCGTTAATAATTTCCCATTATCCTTGTTAGGTACGCCAGGATTAATATATACTTATCATAGCTCCTCTGAGGGAGTGAGAGGGACAGAGCTAGTTCGCGATCTGCCGTTCGAGTATTTTCAATACCATCAAAAGATTAGTAATTATAAAGTACTTTATTGGTCAATAAACAAACAACGAAAATTAATTATATAAACAAGACAGAAATTCTTATTAACAAGATGTGTGGATAAATCTACTACTAAAAAATAAAAAATAAATAAAAAGTTTTAAAAACACGCTTTTATAGCAAACCGAACTAAAAATGAGAAACTGAATTAAATTATAGCAAACTGAACTAAAAACTAGAAAATATTTTTTAATAAAAAGTTATTAACAGAATCATTTAATTCAGAGTGAAAAGCGTGGGGTGCATTTCACAACATTCCCGTAACTCTCCCTTCATAGACATGTTTCATAGTTTGATTGTAAACTTTATTATGTTCAGCACCCCACGGCTTTCACTCTGAATTCAATGATTCTGTTAATAACTTCTTATTAAAAATTATTTTCTAGTTTTTAGTTCAGTTTGCTAGAAAAGCGTGTTTTTTTAAACTATTATTTATTTAAGGTTGGTTTGATGGGGCTAGCTACTTAGCTCTCTACCAGCGAAACGTAAAGCACATTTTATTTCTATGTATTACGATTATTTCATTGTTACTAATACCACACCATTAATTTTGTACAGATAACTTATGATTTCTGTAATCATATATATTGAAAATGTGAACGCAACGAAGTTTATAATAGTTTAAATATTTTTGTATATTATATTTAACACCAAAGTATGTCATTTATTTAGTGAGTTTGTTGACACACGATCTTAAATTCGATCTGACACAATTAAGAGTTATTTTTCGCTTTGAAACAAATGAATTCAATATTATATACAACTCTTTTATTGCCGACAGGTTACTGCCGCTTGACAGTAATCCCACCTCATGGTAGATGAGGTGGTTAAGATGGAAGTGCGCTGACATGGTGCGAGGTAAGTTACCTTTTATGGTTTCACAGTATGGCACGTCATTGCTGGTGGTCTGGTAACTAGCCCATTAATTTTCCGAAAAACATTTTTTTTCCTAGTAACATATCCCAAAAAAGGAAGAAAAAAATAAGTGACGTTTCCGACGTAAATCGAGTTAAATAGAGGCCTTTGCCCTGCCCCGCATGGAGGTTTTTTTTGCGTCGATTGCCCCGCAAGTCAAACGACGCTAAAGTGGCTCTTAATGTTTTTAAAACACTACCAAATGTTATGATTTTTATGTTTCTTAATAGTTAAACTATATATGTATATGTTAATAATGTGTTAATAATCTTTTGTTTATTAGATTAAGTCTCTGTTGTAGCGTCATGTTACGCTAAAATTTGAGATGAAAAACATCCGTCTTGTATTTATAGGCTCATATCTTAAAAAATAAAATTTACCTCAAGGGTTCCATTGTTATTCACATCATGTATATAATCAAAATCACCAATAATCACTTACAAATACTTACTGTTTATAAAATATCACAAAAAACTTAACGACGTTCGATGCGACTCACGCATCGTTAGTAAGGGTCAGTTTGTAACTGATTTATTTTTGTTTTTTCTATTGTCTAGTGTTATCTCTACGCATATTTTATTACGACGGTTGCCGAGAAGATATTATACATTATGACTTAAGAAGTGACGCTTATATTTCTGAATGCCCAAGTTCGACATTACTATCGTATCATGTTAGGTAGTTGACATAGGATGAATGCGAAAGTTTAACCCCTGGTGCTTTGTTCAGGGATAAAGATGTTTCCGTTGGGTTTTAGTGGGAATTGCGAGACGTTGCTCGCCGAGTCCCACACTCCTGAGACATGGTCGGGGCTAGTGCATTGAAGCAATTCACAGCGCAAAAAAAAATGGTAGTTGACATGGGCAATACAGAAAAAAGCTGCCGAAATGTCAACGAGTAGGTGTCACTGACAATTTAGAGGCTAGTCAAAGTATCTCACCAGTCTAGAATCAGGCAAACTAGAATATATAATGTCCTAAATTTGCATTACCGGGAATCATACTCAGAATCTCTGCTAACGTAGGAAGTAATCACACTAGCGACAGCGGAGTCGTTAAAAGTGTCGGTTTTTCTACAGACTTAGCAGAGCTAATGCATCACAGATACATATAAAAAGAAAAGTTTTTTTAAATTTAAATTGTGTATTGTAAATATGTAGTAATAAGGCGTGTTAGATGTGGCACAAAAAATACCCGCTTGGTTTAATTAATTGTACATCCCCGAACTGTTTAAGAGGGTCTCACCTCGTTTTGTCAGGGTTCACCTTTTGTTTTAGTGTCAAAACGATATGGTTGGCGAGCTTGCTTTGTTTTTGTATGCTACGAATAGGTATATAAAAAATATTTACATGGCTGCATAAAGCCAACTATTGAGATATTATATTTATTTATTCCGTAGCTCAACAGTTTCGTGTAAATTTCAGGAATAGTTTCTTATGTCTGCCAATTTTCTTTCAGTAAAATTACCGTAAAAGTTAGCCAAGATTACCTAGCAAAAACACATAGAAGAAAAGGTTATAAAAATAGATTTCGGTTCACACTTAGAAAACTTATAAAAGAAAAATGACACAAACACAATTATTTATATATATCAGATTGGGTTTCCATATGCATAAAATCTTAGTTTAATGAAAAAGAAATACAATATCTTTTTACCAGAAATAAAATCATTTTATTATAAAGGTATATCTCAAAATATATTCATATATATAAATAAATCTTTTTCATTGAACCAAGATTTTATGCGTATGGAAACCGAATGTGATATCCGATTTTATAACCCAAAATTAGGCAATTCTAACATTGTAAAATTTGTTACACTAATAAAATGTCCTTATTATATTTTTATCCTTGAAATCCTTAGATAAGAAATAATAAATCCTACAGTAATCACAAAGATCCATCTGAAGATATGTCCATTAGTTAAATTAATGAACCAAAAAAAGACGATTTATTGTTTCTTTTGTTCTGAAATAAACATCCTTTTTTAATGTAATGTTGAAAGCAAAGAAACTATTATAAAGAGATGTTCTAATGTTCAAAATGGATTACTTTACAGATCTCAACTGCTTTGCATAGCTTTTTCTTCGCGAATCTGAATAACTTTACGTTACATGCAGTTATGAAGCTACAATATGTTTGAACTTTTGTCTTTTTTCACCTATACAAAAATCTCTATTAAAATATATTTCCATTGTCTCTACTATGAGAAAGAAGGAATATAGAGTGCACTTGTGTACTATGCCTGCCAACACGTAGTGGAGCAGCGTGGCTGGTATAAGTGAGGAGGCCTGTGCCCAACAATGGGTCGCTAATGGGCTGAGACTTACTTTTTTATGATATACAGATACAGATTATGTGAGATCATTTTCCAAGGATTTTAAAAAGAAATGTGTTTTTGCTAAATCGCAACACATAAAATATAAGATACAAAACAGTAGTAATGTAATTAAAACAACTTGGAAAATAATTAATAATGAAACAGGAAAAGCAACTCCGCGTTTTAATGAATTTAATTTAGAGTTAGAGAATAAAAAAATATCGTCAGACTCAGAGGTTGCTAATACTTTTGAAGAGTTTTTTACAAATATTCCTGTCTCAACTACTAAATCGCTGAACTCATCACCTTCCATTGCACTCTCTTGGCTAGCTGATAGCATGCCCCAATGTCATGGTATCTTTAAATTCAGTCNGCCAATTTTTTTTCAGTAAAAATATCGTTAAAGTTAGCCAAGATTAGCTAGCAAAAACACATAGAAAAAAAGGTTATAAAAATAGAATTCGGTTCACACTTAGAAAACTTATAAAAGAAAAATGACACAAACACAATTAATATATATATCAGATTGGGTTTCCATACGCATAAAATCTTATTTTAATGAAAAAGAAATACAATATCCTTTTACCAGAAATAAAATCATTTTATGATAAAGGCATATCATTTGCCCGAAGTTAAGAAGTTAGCGGTGTGATCCACCCCCGTGCCTCGGAGAGCACGCTAAGCCGTCGGTCCTGTGCCTGATCTCTCTCCGATCGTGTCGGATTCCCGTCACATCGGGAAGAATAGAGAGTGCACTTGTGTACTATGCCTGCTAATCCGCAGTGGAGCAGCGTGGTGGGTCTATGCTCTAAAAACCCTCGTTCCTCGGAGCGAGGAGGCCTGTCCCCAGCAGTGGGACGTTAATGGGACGCTGTTACTTACTTTTTTTACTTACTCTAATACCTACATATCGAAAGTATCATCTCACTATATCGAGTCAATCGTCATTTGAGATTACAATCTTAGAGGTTGTCTATTATCATTTAACAATGTATTAGTCCAATGCTTTCCATAAAAAAAGAAATCTCCTTAGTGCCTTCAATCTCTGCAAACATGTATTTGAGTATCTCTGAACCCATGTCAAAGATTCTCAACAAATTTATTTCAAATAGCTCTCAGGGTCCGACCTTATTTCTCAGGATTAAAGTCTTACCTAAATCACAAAACACAAGTGAATTTAGCTGACAGAGGTCAAGTTCGAATAAAAAACATATACAAATATAAATAAGTAAAATATCCCACGAAGATTGATGCTACATCAATCTTAACCACAGAGCACGGTATAGTAACAAGTACAAGAATCAAAATAAAGTCAATTCAATCTAAAACTGCATTAAAAACATCTCTCATCCGCTAATAAAATATATTAGAGCAAATTGATGAATAATAAAGATTATTACCAATTAAAGATTTGAGAAATATATATATTAATATTGTAGTAAAATAACTTATGATAAAAGATTATATGAAAAAGTAAATCAAGAGGTTTAATTAAAAAAAGATTTGCAACAAGTAGTTATTGCTTAAGCAGGTTCTGTCGTTATTTTGAGAGTGTGATATACTACACATTGTGTATTTTTTTATGTATATAGTTATAAAGAGTCTACAAGTCATTAGCTTTGAAAGGGAAAGGAATGAAAGTGAATGTAAACAAAACGAAAGTTATGCTTTTTGAAAGAGATGAATCTATGATGAATGGTAATATTTTGATAGATGGGGGACAAGTGGAAGAGGTGAAAGAATATGTATATTTGGGATCTAAATTTACAAATGATGGAACATGTAAAAGTGATATTGAAAGGAGAGTGAATGCAGGGAATATGGTAAATGGTGCCCTGCGCGCCTTTATGAATAGCCAGATGGCGTCTGAAAGGGTCAGACTGGCTGTGCATGCCGGAGTGTTGGTGCCTACTCTTATGTATGGTAGTGAAAGTTGGGTATGGCAGAAAAATCACAAAAGTAAAATAAATTCGGTAAAGATGAGAGCGTTGAAAAGGATGAGTGGATTAAAACTGAGTGATAGAGTAAGAAATAGTGTGATAAGAGAACGTTGTGGTATAAAAGAAGACGTAGTGACTAAAATTGAAAAAGGTATGCTTAGATGGTTTGGGCATGTAGAGAGAATGAATGAAAGGAGACTGACAAAAAGGTTTTTTGAGTCAAGATTGAATGCGAAAGTTGGAAGGGGAAGACCTAAGCGAACGTTGCTGGATCAAATCCAGGACATTTTAAATGAGGGCCAAGTCAAGAGCACTTTAAACCGACGAACCTATAAGAAAGGTTTAATGAAAATTAAAGAAGCGAAGGAGATATGCAAGGATCGTGGCAAGTGGAAGAATGTTGTCTCTGCCTACCCCTATGGGAATGAGGCATGATGCTACTATGTATGTATGTACGTAAGTTATTATAAATATGAGTTTCTTGTACTACACAAATTGTATTGTATTTATGACATCTTTTATAAAATCTCAGCTATTATTTGCAATTTTTAATACTGTTTATTAAATATATATCATACGTTGGATATCGCTTTACCAATTACAAAATAAAAATAGAAATATAGCAATAATGACAACAGTTTTAAAAATAAAGATTACATTTTATTGTAAACATTCACAAAAGAAATGCACTAAAACAAATCCGATACTACATGTAAATGACATAATAGAAAAAAAGCAATTTAGGTAAAAGAAGATTCGTAACATTTCTGTATTCTAACGAAATTATTACCCATATTGTATGCCCATATTTTTTTGTTTCCTAACTTTGAGTGATTTATAGCCCATTTTTTGGTATAACTATGGTCGTTTATGGAGACAAGGATAATTTTTATTTCCTGTATATCGTGTTTTATTCATCAAATATACAAGTTCTTAGTAAAATTGAGATGAGGCGATATGGATCAGCGTTGGCTGCTGGTCGGCGATCTTCCAAATAGCCGCGTTTATCTTCAGACACTTGCCTAGGAATTCTAACTGAACAGCCTCGGTTGGCTACACCTGTAATAAAGTTCGTTAAGTTTCGATATTTTAATAAGATTCAAGTAAAAAAACATTGGAATATATGAAATCAAAATGAAAATATGAAAAATGATGAAGGAACGCTACAAAAAAAAATGTTGTATTCCGATAAGATGCTGTGTAGAAACCATAAAAAGTAAATAATCTCTTACCAGGTTAGTGCGCTTCCATCTTAGACTATATCGTCATTTACTCAAGAATGTTTCAATCTATGGTCCGGCCCCTAAACATACAAAAAATTTTAGGAAAAAAAAGTGTTTATTAGATTAAATATCTTAATAATATTTGTAGACCTTCTATAGGAAATGGCTACAGACCCGTGTCTTTCACAATATAATAATACGGTATTTCTTCTATTAGTACGGCATTAAGAAATTCGAGCGACATATTAAATAGATATTACGCTATGCGCCCTTGGATCCAGCTTAAGCAGCGGAATGTAACAGTTATTATATGGACGGACAAGTGGGCAGACGGTATGCAGAGCGCTAAAGAGGATTTATCCTTAGTTCAGTGGTCGGCGCGTTGGTACTGGCAAGCAAGGCTGGAATTACGTACCGCATTAAAACTTAGAAGAAAGTGATTTATGTTTGAATTAGGACTTCGTATGGAAGTTTGAATGGCTGTAATACTGTTACTAACTAAGGAAAATCTGTTAAAGAAGGAATAAATAATTGTATCGAGTATGGCTTTGCATTTACAATGAATTGATAGAATATGTACGTGAATAACACTACAATTTTGTATATCTTAAGTATTGGTATAATGTTATGAACAGACGAAGTTGGCATTCTATAATCACAGATTTTTAAATGTATAAGTAACGTTTATTGTATCTGCTTCTTGAAATCTTGAAATAAATCTAACAAGAGATGAAGGGCATTAGCAAGAGAAATTAAACATATAAAAACTATTTATCGAATAATTATCGAAAGGTATTAGTTGTTATGACAATTTTTTCACAATATGTTAGTTAGGTCGGTTTTGGCTACATTTATAATTTATTGTATCACCTTAATTTGATAAACAGGCAAAAAATCATAATACCCCTTAATAATCTTATTACATAATCCTATACCATCTATGGCTAGTATGTGGTCGAGTGAGCACAAATTTAATCAGCTTAGAGGAGCTTAATTTTGTGCTATTAGAAGTAGAGTTTTCTGGCCACATTAACCAGAAATACACAAGTTTGGCAGCCTCTCTTGTCGCAGTTTTTTATGCAACTTCGGTGGAAAAATTACCAATTTCATACTGTGGTTTAAAGTAATAGTACGTCGATATTATTTATATCGACGTACTATTACTTTAAACTACAGTATGTACCTGTCCATTAAATATAAATAATCATTTAAGCTAACCTGAAATTGATTCCATTTTAGGTGGTATCAATACCACATATTAACTTTTAGGATTAAATTATTTGGATAAGAAAACAATACCTAATAAAGTTGGGATAACATTTCCCAATTTGTTATACTCTTAATTATTCAATTTGTTATTTTATATGTTACTTTGGCATTATAGTTTCTGTTTGTATAGATTGGATAAAAGCATCTTTACGCGTGCTTGTATCATTAGAAACTATTGTAACTTAAACTACGTGTATTTCGGGATGAAGCTCTCAGAGTGCTTGCAGTTCATTAATATGTATGACCTCCCAATCTTCGTTGACATCCAAAGGAAGTCCTTACAGTGGTGAATAAATTACACAAGGGGAAATCGTTTAACTCTTGTTAATACATAATAAAATGTTGTTAAACAACTGTAATAATGAAAGATACGTTTTTTAGCAAATAAAAATATGTATTTTTAATTCAGTCAATTTGTTATATTTAATCATTTCAATTTTGAAAAGAAATAGTTATATTTAATATAGATATTTAAGAACGATTTAAAATCTGAAGCAATGAGGGTTCTTCGCGCCTTTACCTCAGTAGAATACACGACAAACTCAGTCGCGTAACCTTTTACATCAGTACCATAACAATACAATTTTAATTTTTCATTTAGCTAATTTGAAAGACAAAAGTTTCTTATCCAAATCCTAAACTTAAATAGATCCAACAATTGAAATAAAATTTGAAATTAAATATATTAATATCAATCCTCATCCAATACAAATTATAAAAATGCAATTTTATTTGATTAATAATTGGATATTGAATAAGATATACCTATAGGGAGAATGCGACACAGTAGTAATAGTATGATATAGAAGAAATTGAAAAAATATATTATAATTTACAACGTACAAACTTTTTTTATTTACCGCCGTTTTGTATAGAATGCGTGCATTGGATTACACACTATTGCGGGAGGATTATTCCCAATCCAGTAAAAACACCGATATTCGTTTTGCAATTTGCTTATATTCTTATACGGATAAACACATTATCTATGTATATTTTATATTTGACGACGTAATGGTTACTTAGCAGCAGTCCTGAAACTAATTTGCAGTAAGGCAAATTTAGGTCATTGCGTCTAATTTACTTGAGTCTAGATTTGTGACAGGTTTCGACTAGCTACCATGCTGTGTAGAAACCTTAAGTGGTAAATTACCTCTTACTAGCTTATCGCAATTTCATCTAATACTATTTTACCATCAAGTGAGTTTACAATGAGCGCTAACCTGAAAAAAGGGGCACTAAATCATCACAATAGCTTCAAAACTATTCACCCCATAAATTGAAATTCGGCATACATTATTGACTTTACTGTAGATAATAGATTGTGTATGTTATAATTATTAATTTTAGTGCTGGAATGTGATATTGAAAGGAGAGTTAATGCAGGGATTATAATAAACGGTGCTCTGCACGAGTTTTGTCGTACGAATAGCCAGATGGTGTCTCAAATGGCCAGATTGGCTGTGCATGGAGGAGTGTTAGTGCCAACACTTTTGTATGGCAGTGAAAGTTAGGCATGGCAGAAGAATCATAAAAGTAAAATAAATGCTGTAGAGATGAGAGCGTTGAGAGGTATGAGTCGATTGAAGCTGAGTGACGAAGTAAAAGTTTTATGAGAATGAAAGGAGCGAAAGAGATATGCTAGGATCGTGGCGAGTGGAATGACGTGGCCTCTGCCTACCCTTATGGGAATGAGGTGTGAGTTTTTCGCAATCCTGTTATGTTTGTGATAGCACCCACTCTTACATCATTTCATAGTTGTGGAATGAACATTCAAGGCGTTGTTCATTGTGTTATATATTCCTGAGCTAATGATATAATATTGCCTCCCAGATAGCTTTGTTCTATGGCTTTCTGTGTTGAAGTCAATATCCAATTTTCACTTTCTTTTGTCTAGACTATCGGAGGTTTCGGCTATGCCTGCTAACGATCCTAAAATTACCTTTTAACAGGTTACTGTATCAACATTTCATTTTATCAAACGTAGGACCTACGTTTATTATACACATATAGCATATTGAGAAAACTGTGGTTTCTATATATTTGTAATTCTGGATGAGTGAAAGTTTTCGGAAATGCTTAATTACAGCAAGTGAGGACAAGAAAGAAATTAGCACTCTAAAGTCTTACACTCAACTATCACCTAGCATTAGGTCATAGGCAAATGCAAAGCCTATTAGCAATAAAAAAAACTATTCGTTACGGGATGCCGTGGGTAAAATTTTTACGGATGGAATGCGTGATCAGCGCCACGAAGATATGCATCGTTTTTTATGCTAATTCGTAAATAACTTATTATACTATTTTTCATAAAATATAAAAAAAAATATTTCAAAGTCAAAAACGAAACTTCATTAATAATTTGTAATATTGTGATTTGAGATTTCAATAAATTATTTGTATTAATTTTCGACGCTTAATATTTTAATGACAATTAAATTCCTAACATATCTTCCTTTTCCCCTCTGAGCCTCGGAAATCTAAAGCTTTAAATTTCTGTAAAATATAAACAAGACTTAAAAATTCGTTTGCCAAAGAAGTTTCACTTCTGACACGTGCACTTTGTACGTACGCACTTTTAACTTTTTTTAAAAGTAAAACACAGTTTACTTATACCGTAGTCAATAAAACACTGTATCCCTATAAGATGTGTGTAGCAAGAGTGTTAACGAATCGCCGAATCGAATGAGGAGAGATACGGCGTAGCGACACTTCGCCAAGCGTAAGACCTTAAGCGCGGCTATACATGTTTCACATCAAAACATACCAACATGTTTGATTGCACTAACCTAACATAATTAAAAAGTAAATTATTCATTTTTTTAGCATTCACCTGCAGTAAAGTCCTTTATATGTGGCATGCCATTCTTGCCAGTTAATCGACGCGCATTATCAGCGCCATTATTGGCATCGTATTCGTTGATATGCGCGCCATGTCGCCGAGAAAGCTTGTCTATAGCTCTCTCTATTACCCTGGAAATATAATAAAATTAATAGTTTGATTGTTATACAAGTCAAGTTTACCTGCAAACATATCAATCTTCTTCTTTGTATTCTTCAATGCAAGGCGACGTTTCAATATATTTTTTAAACAATAATAATAAGCCTTTATTGACTACTAGGTTAACCTGCGACTTCGTCTGCGTGGAATGTTTTTTAGTAGCTTTTTCATTATTATAGGCAAATTGTTTTACAAATAAGAAACATACATATAATACCCTCACAATCCCCCTTGTGGAAGTTCGTGAAATCCGTTCTTAGATGACCTCTCCTCGTCAAATGGAATATTGCTACCAAATTCCAAGTCCCTACGCCTTATGGTTCCAGAGACATCGTGATGAATCAATAGATACCTGGATATCTCTTATATATAAATAGATATATAACTTATAGATTACGCATACAAATGTCAAGTTAATAGAATCTTTTTGTTAGTTTTGTATTAATTTTTAATATATATTTTGAAATTTTAATGTCAATAATTATATTTTTAATGCGTCATATAATTAGTCTATTATATATGTTATATTAGTCTGGCATAAAAGTCTCCTCATCTCCGTAGGACTCCACCAAATTCTTCCACTTCCACACTCTATTTCTGGCTTGGCGCATCCAGTCCGGACCTACTTATTCTGTAAAGATATCCCTCTATCCTTTCCTTTCTCGCCTATTTCTTTTTGTCTCTAGGAATCCATTCTGTCACCTTCTTAGTCCATCTTCTGTCAATTGGTCTGCACAAATGGCCAGCGCCTTCCCATTTTAAATCATGTCAAATAATACATGTCATTATTTAAGGAATATTTAATTAATATTTAAGGAATTTCGTTGAAACTCGCAATGAGTTTCCCTGTGTTGTAAATGTCAAGACCGTCCTGGTAAATAAGAAAATAGAAAGGAAACAATTCAATTTTGATAAAATAGTTAATATTTTTAGATGCTTGGAAAAAATATTCCTAGTTTAATTTTAATGTGAGATCTTGATTAAGGTATTGGTGTATTTGTGTGTGTGTGTGAAAGTATTTCGAGACTGTTTATATGGGGGCGATTGTGTGCGTGCAGTAACGTAGTGTAATAAAATATTGCCGTTGAGAATTTCCCGTGGGAAGTCAGGGAGAGGAAGTTAAAGGAACGTGAGAGTGTGATCGCATTCCATTCTTATACTTTCATCTTCACACATACAAAGATACACCATGGAGTTTTAGACCCGGAAAAGTCCGAGCATAACTCTAAACGAGTACCCCCTCCTTATGGCGTTACGTGTATCCATAGGGACTACCCCGACGTAAAAAAAGGCATACCCAAAACTTTCACTTTCTTCCTGCCTTTTTATTTGGTTTTACAACAAAAATTGATCTATTCATTTTTGGCCTTTATTCCAATAAGCTTCTAAATAATACAAGAAATGTAGCGCATTGGGCTGGTAATTATCCGGTTCCGCTGTAATAAGCCTGTGCGACTACAATAGTACGATTTTAGAGCAGTGCCTCAAAATACAATAGTCTCAATATAGATTTGATCAGAGCTAAAAAACTTGAAGGGTTACTTAACTCCGTGGAAAATTGTTACTGGCAGAAAATATAACTTTTAAACTGAACAAACATATCGACTTACAATAAAATCATTAAATTTACTTAAATAACTTTGTTATATGTTGACATAGATAAATATTCTTTCTGTATCTACGCTTTAAGCGTAAGTTTTATAGCAGTAAGGATATAAACCTGTATTTGACGATTCAGAAGTGCTGAAAAGCCCTACTTGAATTTTTGAATTTCAATTTTAATTTCGTAGTTAATTGCTGCCTGTGGTGTTACCAGTACAGATTCCGTTTACATACGAATATGAGGAAATTCATCACTAGTGACCGTCCTCATTGTTTTAAACAATCTCATGAAACTGGCTTGGTAACATCGATTGGAAACTACAAAGTCTATAATGGACATAATTAGAGACAGTTTATTCTATATATAAAACACACAGGTCGACACAAAATCGGTGTTTTAGGTGTAAAATATATATCATTCGTATTTATCATCATTTACGGTAAGAAAAAGTTTGCTTTCGTACCTAGATGAACATTCACTACTTTAATTTCTTTACGACGTTTTATTATAATGAAACAGTCTTTGTTTTAAATTTTGTGTATATTAACAAACTTTTTGACACATAACGAATTTTGTTAACGTAAAATCGCGTTATTCGTTTAAAAAAAAATCGGCAATAATTTGTAATCATTATCAACAATGTGTGATACTAGAAAAGTAATAATCGCGTGAACATTCAATGTTCTATACAAATAAGTGATTTGGATGTTTTACAGTGGAAGCAAAAAAGTTATTTCATTAACGATTGAAAAAGGAAACTTTCGTGGTTAAAAATATTATTTACTGATACATACCACGATTATATGTCGACATTTCGACCCAATTGCATAAGCCGTGGTCGCGACATGTTTTTAAACATATAGGGTTAGTGTGACGTTGTCATTATAGTAAGAAATTATTTGTAAAGATGCTTCTATGCTAACTTACAAAATACCATCTTCTTCTCTCATATCCTTTGATGAAAAGTAGACAAAGACGCCGTTACCCGGCCAATCTGCTACAGGCTGAGGTTCAAATGAAGCAACGGTACCATATTCTTCAGCTAGCCTGCTTAGAATGTAGCGTGCCATCCATAGATCATCCGCTGCTTTTAAACCGGGACTTGGTCCAACCTGTACGAAATCAATGTAGCTTTATATATATTTTATATGATCTAACCGTATCCTTTAAAAAGTACTCTCGTATTAGAATCTTTTTATTTTTCGAAACAGTGATTTTTTTTTAATTTAAATACTTTTAAATTGTTTGACTGTCTGGTTTTATTTTTTAGTTAACCAAGTAATTTGTCCGCGGTATAAACGGAAATAACCATCGCCTACCCCGCCACCACACGGACGCTTTTGCGTTGATTGCCCCGCGGGTCGAATGATGCTCTTGGGACTCAAGTCTCTGGTGTAGCGCCGTGTTGCGCTAAACTTTGAGATAGTGAAATAATCCGTCTTGTATTTTTCGGCTCATATCTTAAAAATTAAGTCTTATGCAAATAAACACTCACAGTTTATTATACCACATAAAAACTTAACGAACTTCCACGCGACACGCACCGTTACTAATGGTCACTTTGTAACTGATTTAGTTTTTGTTTTTTCAATTGTCTGATTTTATCTCTACGAATATTTTGTTACGGAAGTTACCGAAAAGTGAAACACATAATACACATTATGACTAAAACAGAAATACACTTTTATTTCCTATTTCCCGAGTTGAGACAGTACTTTGGTATCATGTCAGCCGGTATAGTAAGTATAAATATAATAAACTGAAGCCTTCGTGCTTAACCAATATGTAGAAACAACGCTTTGTCCCGCTACAAACTGTATGTGTAAAGTATTTGCATAGGTAATATTAAAGACTGTGATTGTTTTTTGTTACCTAAAGAAATAATATCATCTCTCATAAGTAAAATTAGAGAAATCCATCTCATAGTTATTTCATACAATATAGTAGTTAAATAAAACAAAAAATATTATTAATCAACTAATATTATCTTCGAGATTGCCAATTATCTACC
This sequence comes from Elymnias hypermnestra, assembly GCA_015832385.1. Taxonomy (NCBI): domain Eukaryota; kingdom Metazoa; phylum Arthropoda; class Insecta; order Lepidoptera; family Nymphalidae; genus Elymnias; species Elymnias hypermnestra. The sequence continues at coordinate 359,410 of JACTOM010000045.1, forward strand.
GAAATGGATAACGTTAATTTTGTCCTTATTTCGAGATATCCAATTAAGTAACACAATAACACTAAATTCACACAGTTTATTATTTCATGAGAACAATGTAGCGACGAGTATCCTTTATATTTTAAACAACATCATTTACCGTAAACTTAAATGGATTTTTCTTTTGAAGAAGTTTAGCCTCTGAAAACCACTCTTCGATCACTTAGGATTTTCGTTTAAAGGTACGAACAGGAAAAAAACCACTTAAACAAAAAACAGTGATAAAACAAGTGGAAGTTCTTTCAGAGATTACTTTTATTTACAGGAAATACATTTTTCCCTTCCGAAGCTTAACATTAAGTAATTACTAAAGTTTGTTGGTTTTAAATCATTTAATGACCTTTCGGCATTTTAAACTCGTTATGTTTTATTATTCAATTTTGAATAATTGTTTGCATTTAATCTACATTCCGAATTATTGAATAATGAACTGGAAATAAATGTATTTTAAAAATACAATGGATTGAATTCCGGTGTTAAATTTGAATAACTTAAATAAGTCATGTCAATTGATCCAGGTCATTAAGAGAAACTTATTTCTAGTGGGCATATGTTCATTCTTACAGTGGATTGCAGTTTGGTTTATGAAATATAAATGTATTCTTTAAATTTCATAAATAAAATTCTCTTGATCTAAGGAAAACTAACCTCAATTGCTTAAACATTTCTTTCTTCGTAAAGAGTTTAAGAATTTCATGCTAAATGTCATAGGAATTGAGTTTTATTTATGTGATTTGTTCTGTTTTAGATCGTTACGTACACTTCCACTAACCTGAAAGTTCCATTGCGAAGGTGTTGTGCCCGGATTGATGCCATTGATTTGTACTCCAGCATAAAGACAACATCTGCAATAAATTATATTACACATTTTTATATATATTTTATTTTTGCGAACCATCGTAATTTTGCTATTTGCTGTAATCGATAATTTAATCTAAGAGTTAAATGCATCAAATCAAAAAGAAGCATCGCACTCATTAACTGTGAAGTGGAGGTAAGAAGCATGGAAATATTTTCTATTACTATCTCGAAATCAAAGGGAAAGTTAATGGCCTCTGCGATGTGACTCTTGACGTTAAAAATGGGAGATACAGTTGTTAATCCTTCTTACCTATAAAACGCTTCCATTAAATCTCTAGCTACTATTTTGTTAGCACCAATAGCACAATAGTAAGGTCCAGGGGGAGCAGGGAAGCCACCTGGAGGCCAACCCAGGGGCCTAGCATCGGTAGTCGTAAGAAAAAACTCCTGATTAAACCCAAACCAGGGTTCCTCGACTTCTCCTTTTTCGCAAAGCATTGTACAATTTTTGCGATGATTACTAGCTGCAATTTAAATTTATTTAAGTAGTAGTACTTGCATAAAATGTAGGATAATAAATAATGTTGAAATAATACACAAAATAGGGCAGAAGGTTAACATGTTTCAATCCGTGAATAAATTTTCCGAATTATATAGGTTAATAATATTTCATTTAATAAACGCAGAGAGAAAAAATAATTTACAAGTATTCTACTTGATAAGTTGAGACACAAACCTTATTCCTTCCATAAAGTAAATAAAATGACTTAGAATACCGATTTTAAATTGACGTATACCTACCATTTATTTTGAACTAATAGTGCATGTATTATACTGAAACGTTGTGTTGCGATAAATAAAGAGTTCTTTGGACAACTTTGAGCTATATTTTGCATATATTGAATGTGACTGAGCAATCACGGTTGATTATATAACGCTCGTTTAAGTAAAGTAGTGTCTCGTCGATTAAAGGAGCAAAAGATTTACAGTTAACGTATCACTGTCGTTATATTTTAATATACGAGTAATATATAAACCGACATAACTGGCAGAAGCCAAGGCATTATTGGAAATAAGTTGTACGTAATTATATATATTTTAAATATTTTTACTTTACTAGTGTTAGCTTATTGTGGAATTACTTTTTTACGGCCTTTAATTTCATGTTAGTGCGGATTTAGTTGTTAGTGAATATTATATTGTACAGTTTAGTTTTTAGTGTTTGCGACCGTGTAGACTTTATGGTTGCTTTTTGACAATAGTGGAAGGAAAAAAAGAGCCAGCGTTGATGAGCCGCCATGTTGACGTGTAATGGAATGTAACTCGAAACATATAAATTATGTATTGTTTAAGCAATGATTTCCGTAAAATTAAACTGAAGTACGATATAACAAATTAGTCTGTAACTATTATAGAATAAATAAATATTTGACCTTTTCTTGCTAAAGTGTCTATTGCTGTCTTGTAGTCTTAAGTACATAGAAACTTATTTCAGTATCGTGCCAAAAATATTTACGATAATTTTAAACAGGATTCCGTAATTAAATAATCTGAGGAAACCACAAAAATGAATGTTATTTATTATATTGTGATGATGCTATAAATCAATATGAAACCCTGTATACGAAGCGTCATGTGTATAAATTTTAATTTATAGTGTTATGTTACGAACAGTAATTTGAAATAAAGCCGCTCATTCGTTAACGAGTGTGCTATTTATAAAATACTAAAGTGATATTTTCTCTTTTAGTATTATACAAACAGGACATCCGCCATTGTTAGGATGGATACAATTATATGATATTGCTCTGTGTATCAATTATATAATTCTTTGAAGTAACAATTATATAAAGGACTTGAAGCGGAGCAATGTAGTTCGTCTTTTTCCTATTCATATAGTTGTCATACGGTTTCTATTGACGTTATTGATTTGGTTAATGTATGAGAAAATGGAACATTCATTATAGAAGGTTCTCACACAAATATCTCTAGTTATTTCGGTATATCAATCATATAAATATTTCTTCGAATAATTATATGTGAGACTGTTACCTGCATAATTCCGGATGCCGCTTTTACTTATTTTGGCATATTATTTCATAAAATATCAATATTATTAATTTATAAACATACTACCTGCTGTAAGAGCTATTTACGCAACAATTACTCTTAACTTTACATTACTTACGAAGAATGGCGAATAGGTTAACTAGTACTTATTAAATCGTCGCCGATGTATTATTTATGAAAGTGAAACTTCTTTAGGCGCATGAAAGTAATTTTTTTACAGATGAAATGCGTAATTAGCATCACGAAGATGTGGAGCGTTTTTATGCTAATTCGTTTGAAAGTTATGTTGTTTTAATATATACAAATAACAGCTTTCATTTGCCATTCGTCATTTAGTAATTTAATAAACATTTTTCCTAAAATATTAAAAACAAATATTTCATAAATAATGTTTTCAACAAATTTTATTTATTATTTCTAATAGTGACAAAAAAGACGTGGCTTTTTTATTTACAATTCGTCATTTGAAAGTTCAATAATTTATTTATTTGATTGACCAAACATGCAGAGAGACAACAATTTTTCACATACATTAAGTGAAAAGGTGTTTATTGGAAGTTACAAAAATGCTCTTCAATTTCATTTGTTTTTGTATAGATATATCGAAGTATTATTACATGAATAATTCAGTGGCCAATTTTCTTCTTTATAAATCAAATCAATTACCTAAATATCAATTTTATGTTCATGGACATGTACTAAGATGAATTACATTGCTATATTTCTAGTCATTGGGCCAGACATATATTTGAATCAAAATAACATGCGGGTTTCCTAGCGATATCCTTTTTCATCCAATTTATTTTGTCATGTGTTAATCCGTATAGGTAGCCTAATTTATTGCGGAGTCTAAAATTTAACCTATCATTGCAGTGTGTAATTATTCAAATATAAGTACATCGCCTATAATTAATTAATAGTATTTTACATTATGCAAAATATTCTTTCCTAGCTGACACAAGTAGATACAATTTTCGTATTGCATACATACACTCACACATACACATGTCGGAAAAAGCTTAGGTTTATACCGACATCGTCATTAGTGAGGTTCATAATTCACCCTCCAAAGTGTGGGCGGCGGTGGGTAATGTTGGTGCCATCAAACATGTTATATATAACTCAGAATATAATGTCGAGAAACGCGCGACGGTTTCAATATTCATAGCCAATAGCCACTGGACAGAGTCAATGAGTCACAGGCTGGCGGCGTTCTCGACAGTTCTCGAGTAACGGTCCGCCAGTGGGGTCTAAAATTGAAACTATTGCGCGTTCCTAACTATTATTGTTAAATGAGTTCTGTTAATGTGTTTGTCTTATTTGATATCGGGAACATTAAGTGATTAAACATAATCTGAGTTAGTTAATGAAGTGTTTGATTTTACCAACGTAACCCCCCCGATGCCCACACTTTGAAGGTTAAAATGTGGACCCCACTGATGACAATGTTGGTGGGAACCTAAAATAAGAAAAAGAAATAAGAAATATTTAAAATAAGAAAAAGAAAAATAGAATGGAAAAGCGGCAAATAATTCAAAATTCACATCATGTATAGCCTCTTTATAAAGCGATACTGGAGAAACCGTTTAATATTATTTACATCCATATATAGTATATGCTTTAACAGAAATTCGTTTGGTGTGGAGCATTTTTATAGAGATTGCGTTAAATGAATCGTTTTTATTTATTGCACTTTTCCAGTTAAAGTATATCTCTGTCAGGACATTATTAACCAAGTGACATTGGATTAAGATCCATTACAACATTAATTCATTCATTACTCACTAAATAGTATGCGACTAAAAGAAAATGTCCAACAAATGTTACAATATAAAAAAAATTGCAAAATATTGTAGACTCGGTATTTTAGAATCTGTTTACTGGTCGTTTATAAAGAAAACATCTAAATGTGGAAATTTTGCTACAAGATCATAATAGACTTTGTACATCGTAAGTAATAGTCGTTTGCTTGTTTCGGGTCAGTTTGGCAAAACCTACTACAGTGTCGAACGATAACGCTGCATCGTATGGTTTAGTTAAGGCTCGCAGTTTACTGCGTTTAATATACAAATGAATTAAAGGAATAGCCCTAAAATAACTATATGCACAGACTACGGTACTTTTGAAATATCAAGCTCTGAACATGTCTAATGAATGTTTTGTTTGTAAATTGAATGTGCTCGTAACGCAAAAAAGGATCAAATGTAGTAAATGTCAATCTCAATGTCACCTCGACTGTATTGCATCATCTAAAACAAAATCACCAATTACGCGGGGCCAGTGGATTTGTCCCACCTGCCTTAAAAAAAACCTACCGGCATCAGCGCAAATTAGCAATATTGGAAGTACTATAGACAAGGAAAGTGTGAATACTAATGAATGGTTATCAGCTATAAGGAATGAAGTAAAAGAAATAATTTCTCAAACCGTTAGTTTTGAATTAAAAAAAATTCGTGAGGAGTTGGGTACCCTACAAGGCATAAAGTCATCTATAGAGTATTTTTCGAGCTATTTTGATACATTAAAACAAGACTTAGAGGAAGCAAAGAAAGAAATTGTAAATTTGAAAAAAGAAAACTGTGACCTTAAAGAAATTGTTTATAGTCACACAAATACAATCCGTCAACTTGATAAAGAAGCAAGATCAACTAACATTGAAATTCACTGTCTTCCTGAATTTAGAAGCGAAAACCTGGTGAAAACCGTAGAACAAATAGGAAGAGTGGTAAACACACCTATACCTGACGGGGGTATTGTTAAATGCACGCGTGTCGCTAAACAACATAAAGATTCACCTCGACCAAGGACGGTGATTGCCAAGTTTAACTCCCCGTTTCTACGAGATAAATTTTTGGCTGGCGTAATAAATTACAATAAGAAAAATAAAGAGGATAAATTGAATACGACTCATCTTGGAATTTCTGGTGATAAAAAACCAGTATACATATCAGAACACTTGTCCTTAACAACCAAAGATATTTACGCTGCCGCACGTATTTTCGCAAAAGAAAAACAGTTTTGCTTTGTCTGGTCACGAAACAACAACGTTTTTATAAGAAAGTCCATATCAAGTGACGTAATATTAGTAAAGTCAAAGGAGTTCCTAGCTACGTTGACCTAGATTTCATTTATTTTTTAATTTAATAATATATATAATAATACCTTTGTTTAATATTGAATGGTTTCAAAATTAACAATTTATTATCAAAATGTAAGAGGATTACGAACAAAGACTGATGATGTATATCTTAAAATTTTAAATTCAAATTTTGACATCTTAGTATTCACTGAAACTTGGTTGAACAGCGAAATTTCCGATAATGAGTTTATTGATGACAGATATTATGTGTTCCGCCGAGATCGTGAATCTAGCTGTTCAACAAAATCGGACGGTGGAGGAGTCTTGATTGCAGTGTCTAAGAAGTATAAATGTTACCGAATTGAGTCATGGGAATCCAAACATGAAGACCTATGGGTTAACCTTGTAATTGAATCACAAACAATGTCTATTTGTGCGGTATACATTCCTTCACCATTAAAGCCTGAAACTCTTGATACAATCACTCAAAATATAGAACATATAATAATTCGTGAACAACTACCAACAATTGTAATCGGGGACTTCAATATACCCTCAATTACATGGAACTGTGATAATATTAGTCCTAACAAAATAAAAATAATGATTCCAACGAGCAAGGGGTCACTACTCTCTATTATAAATGAATTCATGGCGTTAACGGCTTTGTATCAATATAACTGTATAGGTAATGCATTTGGTAAAATCCTAGATCTGGTCTTTAGCACTTATGAAAACGTTAAAATTGTTAGGAGTGACTTTAGCATATGCCCTGTAGATAAGTATCATCCTCCTTTAGAGATTAATTTCAAATTAGATAGTAAAAAATCTTTGTTTAACCCTAATACAGTCACAAAATATAACTATAGAAATGGTAATTATGAAACAATTAATGAAAATATCGCAAAAATAAAGTGGGATGTGAAGTTCAGTAAGTGTAAAAATGTAAATGACATGGTGGATATATTTTACACAGAACTACGTAAAATAATAGAAAAATATATACCCAAGAAAATAGTAAAAAACAAAAGTCAATATCCGGTTTGGTATTCAAAAAACTTAAGAAAAAGATTATCAGAAAAAAATAAATATCGTATATTATACAAAAAATATGGCAACCCTTTAGATGAACTCGAGTATAAGTTGCTACGTGAGAGGTGTGAAATTATCATTAGTATGGACTATAAAAAGTACATACAAAACGTTGAGCATAATATAAAATTAAACCCAAAATATTTTTACTCATACCTTAAAGAGAAACGCAGTAACAAATGTGATTACCCAGCCACGATGACGCTCGATAATAATTCATTTACAACTGAAATAGATATATGTAATCAATTTGCAGTACATTTTTCTAATATGTTTACTTCGTCTAATTTATCTATACCGCAAACGTCTCAAAATATAAATAGCATTCAAAATTCACAATTAGAGAATATAAAAATACAAGAAAATGAAGTTTTAAAACAGTTGAAAAGCCTTAATGTTAATAAAGGGTCTGGCCCTGATGATATACCACCTTTATTTGCTAAATGCTGTGCACTGTTCCTAGCAAGGCCATTATCATTGATATACAACAAATCTATACGTGAAGGTGAATTTCCAAGTGTGTGGAAAAATGCTAGAGTTGTGCCGGTTTTTAAAGGTGGAGACAAAAAGGACATAAAAAACTATAGACCAATAAGTATTTTATCGGTATTTTCAAAAATTTTTGAATCACTAATATGTACGGTACTAACGTGGTACATGAAACCTTTAATGATAGAAAATCAGCATGGTTTCATAAAAAAAAGATCTACTGTGTCAAATTTGGTATTATTTGTTGACGATGTATCTGAGGCACTTGATAATGCGGGCCAAATTGATTGTGTTTATACAGATTTAGCCAAGGCATTCGATGTTATTGACCATCGCATATTATTAGAAAAACTAGGCTTATACGGTATTTGTGGAAATTTTTTTCAATGGTTTCAATCATATATTACAGACCGTAAAATGAACGTTGCCATGGGAGGTTACCAATCAAACTCTTTTATTGCGTTATCCGGAATACCACAGGGCTCCAACCTTGGTCCAACATTATTCGGGATTTTTATTAATGACATAAGTGAATGCTTCAAATATTGCCAATTCCAACTTTACGCAGATGATCTAAAGATGTACCATAAAATAAATAGCATTAATGACTCCTTAAATTTGCAGAAAGATATAGATAGGCTTTGTAAATGGTGTAGTAAAAATAATTTAAGATTAAATCATTTAAAATGTTACCAAATTACATTTAGTAGAAAAATTAAGAATATTGAATTTATGTATAGCATAAATAGAAACCTCTTAAAATGCGTTGACCAAATAAACGATCTTGGAGTTATAATAGACGACAAATTACGTTTTATACCGCACATAGATAGCCTACTTAAAAAGTCTTTTAAATTGTTAAATTTTATTTATAGAAACACCAAGGAATTTAAGTTATCTTCGAGCAAAATAGCTTTATATAACTCCATTATAAGAAGCAAGCTAGAATACTGCTCAGTAATTTGGAATCCTCACTATCATATTCATAATGACAGAATAGAAAGGTTGCAAAAAAAGTTCTTCCGACATTTAGCATATAAGGACAAAATATTAAAGACACACAAAAATTACAATGACCTACTGCAATCCTATAAGTGTATGTCATTATTAAATCGTAGAAAATTAATAGATCTTTGTTTTTTGCATAAAATTGTTAATGGGGACATTGACAACCAAAATTTGTTAGAAAGGGTAAGACTGGCTGTACCAAAATTTAATGCAAGATCCCATATAAGAAAAAAAGAAACATTTAGGCCACGACTCTCCAAAACCAACATAGGAGTAAATGCTACACTAAATAGAGTATTGGTTAACTATAATGAAATATTTAAAAAAGCAAAAATAGATATATTTGGCGACTCCTCCACATCGTTCAAACATAAATTAAAAACATTTTTGATGAACAGATAGTTTATTTTTTATTTATTTTTATTAGTTTTATCTTTCTTTCGCACCACTTTTTTTGCTATTTTTTTTTTATCAAAATATTATTAGTAAGTTTTTAGATTTTATAATATTTTAGTTTATTGCATAATATAATATAATTGTAGACGTAACATATTTGTATTGCATGCCAAGTTAGCCTGTAAGTGGGATATACAATGTATAACTTTAGTATATAAATAATAAAATTTAGCATAAGTATAAACATTGTATATAACGTTGGCTTCCTAATAAATAAATAAAAAATAAAAAAATAATAAAATGTAAAATGATGTTTTTTAATACATTCAGAGCATACACTTTTAAAGGCTCACTGAAATAATCGTCTTTTTTGTTTTATAAGACAATTTAATAATGATATTCTTTATACGATAAGGTATAAGATAAAATATATGAATTTTAAAGTGAAACTTTTTATGACATGGTAGGAAAAATACGTACGTATGAACATTTAGATGTGTCGGTTGGGTCATTTCTTTGATCAGTTACTCTTTTCTTACAAAAAAATTACCATAAAATACTTTATATAAGATGAACTAATAGAAATATATAAGCCAAAGAGGTTTCACGTGTACAATAATACACTCACACTTTTTTATAAAACTGCCACATTGGTCTAGTGGTTAGCATGTTCGACTACAGACGGTCCTGGGTTCGAGTCCCGGGTCGGGCCAATTCAAAAATCGATATTGAGTTTTCTATTAAGATTTTCTCAATATTTGCCCGAAGTTGGGAAAAAGGCGGTGTGATCCACCCCCCTGCCTCGGAGAGCACGTTAAGCCGTCGGTCCTGCGCCTGATCTCTCTCCGGTAGTGTCGGATTGCCGTCACGTTGGATTTTGAGAGTACACTTGTGTACTATGCCTGCCGAACCGCAGTGGAGCAGCGTGGTTGGTTTGTGCTCTAAAACCCCTCTCTCATATAGTATATGAGTGAGGAGGCCTATGCCCAGCAGTGAGACGTTAATGGGCTTCTACTTACTTACTTTTTTATATCCTTAAATATGAAAATGTTTACTTTCTAACTTAGCTATGAATCCTTGAAACGTAGTATATACTCGGTATAAGTTTTCAAGGTCCCGTCTATAAATCTATGTATACCAAAATGCTTTGCAATTGGTTCAGTGAAAAACGGGAGAGGTGGGAATAAAAGACAAACAGATAGACAAAGTTTCTTTTGAGATTATATAATATTAGTTTAGATTAGAAGTGATGCTGATTTAATGTATCAATCGTATTATGCTACAAAACTTCGTATTAGGAATTTCTGAAACAATTAAGTATTACAAATAAATCTCTTCTCTAACATTGCAGACGAAAATTTGCATTTTGAATTTTTGTTTCTATTTTTAACAATTTATAATAATCAAGCTAAAAATTACTGGAGCGATTTAAAAAAATCTTTTAATACCTGTACAGTATTTTTAAATGGACTAATGTCGGACAATCCACGTAAATGATGTTACGAATTTAAAAATGTATTATTTAGATATGTATTCGTTGTAAAGTAAAAATCAGTAAATTGATTAGATTATGAATGTATGTGTGTATCTAATAATATGAAAGGAAGAAATTAAAAACTAAGTGATTTATAACTTTTCTAAGTTCTACCAAAAACAAATCTATACTCGTCGTCCTATCTACCCGGATGGCACCGCGGGGAATTGCTAGTCTATACTAAAATGCTTTGCACTTGATTCTGTGAAATATGGCAGAGGTGGGGATAAAAGACAAAAAGACCGACACAGTTACTATTGAGACTATACAATATTAGTTTAGATTATGAAGTAAAGCTAATTTCGTTTATCAATCGTATTATGCTACAAAAAATTACGTATACTATTAATTATAAAAGCTCTCACTTACGGGGACGAAAATTTAATTAATCGCTTATGACCAACACAGCTGCATGGATTTCAAATATTTTAGTAATGTATTTAAATTAATATTTAATCAAAAATATAAGTAAGATATATTAATATTTCTACATTAAATATGTCAACCGTGAGTCCTCACACACTGATATATTACAATTACTTTGGCTTTGGGCATTGATGTAGGAGAATGTATTACAGAGGCGGTATGTGACGTTAAAACAAAGGGAGGCGATTTTATACGAAAAATATCGGCATTTTTTATGTATAGAAACCTGAAAGCTATGAGAAGCAATTTTTGTAATAATAAATTAAAAGTATTAATTATCTTAAAATTTTAAATTATTTTATATATATTTTATTTTTAGTATTTAATATATATTTATACTACGTTAATAATCTACTACATGCTATAATTATCTTAGCCAAGTATATAACACACACAAAAACACACACACACATACATACAACAAGAACACACACGCTCATATGGTCACATTTAAAATTTTTCTGTTTTAATTTTATGATTTTATCTTAATTTGATGATGATGAAGTTCCAATAATATATCAGGAAGGGTTTGACCCCCAAGACACGGGTACTGCTAGTTTGGAGATCAAGGGTAGTATTAATAAGATATGTATTTTTGGAACAAATAAAGATTATATATAATAATAAACGCTACGTTAGCAGAGGTCCTGGCTTCAATCCCCGGCTGGAGAAATTTAGGAAATGGAATTTCGTAATTTATCCGAGTCTAAACCGGTGAGAGACTTCGGCCGTGGCTAGTACAACCTACGAGCAAGGACGCCGCCAATCATAAAATGCAATTTGTTGCGATGTTGTGTAGAAACTGTAAGAGGTAGGTAGGTGTTCCGACAAATCTGAAAGTTAATCAGGGTGGCAATATTGACCTATTGTCATATATTATAATATATTTTAAAACGATAATTTTAAACTATTATATAAATATATAAAAATGGTGAGTTGACCTGAAAACTTATTGTTCGCTTAGTTTAACTTTTATTTTCTTTTTTATATAAATATGTTTTTCTTTTTAAAATTTTATAATGTTAGATGCGTAGTATTGCTTTTTTTTTTAGTATAAGAAGTATTTGCATGTGTTCTGGTTGGAAAACCTTAATATATAAACTAGCTGTTCCTTGCGATGTAACCCGTGGAGTTTTGGGTAAACTTGTTATTTAACGGATAGAATTGTCAATCTAAACCATTCTCGAATCCACTTGGAAGACACAAAATTTCCATAAAATCTTTCCAGCCATTAAGAAGTGACATACACACGTACTTAAGAATTATATACGTATAGATAAATAATATTAACTTACCGGTTGGCTGATAATTGAATAGATAGGTGTCGGCCAATACCATGATGTGGCTTCCCCGTCGAAACGGATCGTGGTAAATCACTTCCGGGAAGATGAACGTGTCAGAGTTGTCGGGAGCGGCTTGTCCTGTATTACTTCCGTCGAAGTACCAAATCGGTAAATCTACAGATTTATCATTATATAGACACTAGCTGTTTCTCGCAGTGTTACCCATGTAATTCTCGATCCCGTGGGAATGTGAGGACACCAGTTCTTAATGAACTTCTATGTCCCGAAACGACTACTTTTGTCGAATATTTAGACAATCTGGCTAATTGCTTTGGATTTGCTTGCAGTAAGTCATAGTTTGACTGCCTTATTGATCTAGTGGTTAGCATGTTCAGCGACAGACATGAGGTTCTGGGTTAGGGGGAATTCGAAAATCGATATTGGGTTTTCTAATAAGACCTCAATATTTTCCCGATGTTGGGAAGTTGGCGGTGTGATTCACCCCTGTGCCTCATACAGCACGTTAAACCATCGGGCTTACGCCTGTTCCCGTCGTGTCAGATTGCCGTCACATCGGACTATAAGAGTGAAGGAATAGAGAGTGCACTTGTATATGTTGTCTGCCAATAACCCTCTCTCCTATGAGCGTGGAAGCCTGTGCCCAGCAGTGGGACGTTAATGCTCTGCTACTTACCTTACCTTTTTATAGTGTTTTGCTTAAATACCCTAATCTCGATATGGACATCCGCTCATAGTAAAAGGATAGGTCACAAAAGGCATATGTATGCCGTATTTCAAGTCAATCGGCAGAATAGTTTTGGACATTTTGATATTTATACATTTCGAAGTACGTAATCTGGAACGAGGCAGATTAAACGATTTTACAGATTTCAGTTGTGTTTTTATTTTAATTTCGATTCGAGTATAATATGTATGTCAATAAATTTCTAGTGATATTTTTCTGTGTATTCTCCGATAAATAGAAATAATTCTTCTAAACTAGTATTAAGTAATAAAACAGGCTCTTTGAAAGGAATTAAAGTCATCAAAAAGTTTAACACTAACTTATTCCTTACAAAACGCCATTTTAATACCGGGATTAACTATAATAAAGTAGACTTTCATACCATTTCAACATTCTGCGACATCAAACATTTCAGGGTTTAATTTGAACACGTTAATTTATAATTCATTCGTAGATTACATTCGATTTCGTTACTTTAAGATTAATTTCCAAGGCAATTAAATGAAATACTTGACTAATTAGGGTTACATTAAGAGATTTTCATTTTTAAACAGTCTGAATATTTAATGCTTGAAAGTTTCGCTCGTAGCAATCCTACCAATAAATACGTTTGGCCAAGTAAAATTACATACAGATATGTGATGAAGAGTTTATTAAGAGATAAATAATTATTTAGTAATGCTAATAAAACGTTTCATAAACTATAAATATCTTCGTGTGTATAATAGTCGCCAGGGCAAGAAAGGCGCAAAGCATTTTACGCTTATGACGTTTTGAGAACTTTCTCAAAACTGTTATTTTAAATCCAAAACGGTGTAACCGTGATTAATTAATGTATTCTGAACATTTTGTTTTCTGCAATAAAACTTCTTTTGGCACACTTGATTTGGAGAGTAAGCTTCTAAAGGTGTGACGAAAAGTGTGATAGGTGAGGTGAATGGAAGTTTAGAAGGATACATAACTTAGTGAAGATATAAAGAGAGAGCGAGAATTATGTTTTGTATATTACTAAAGGGCAAGAGAGAGAACTGCCTGCTCTTCTTTAAGAAATTTTTAATTCGAATCCCACATTTAAACACTCAGAATTAATCGTTTGTCACGTTAGATCAAAGTGTAAAGTGGCCAAATAGTTTCAAATATCGTATTATATTGTGTACTCATATATAATACGATAAAACGTATCGAGTACAAGCGTCTTCTCATGGGTCGTTGATGTTTCAGTAAACGATGTGTGAAAGGAATTCAGTATTATATTTATGTGAGTAATACTGCCTATTTTTACGTTTCTTATAAATATTAATTTACCTTTGTGAGTTTTGGGTGCAAAATCGAAAGTTCTGTCCTTTGAGCGTAAATTTATACCAGAACCGTCAACCCACACATAGCTGGCCAGGATGGCATCGCAAGGTATTTCTAGGTCTTCGTACTTTCGCATGGCCGCTTTATTTAACGCAATCGGGACGGAATTCATGTTGGAATCTTCTGAAATGTATATCGAAATGTATTAACCCTGCGTCTAAATTTTATCTGTTGACCGACGTTCGGCAAAGTTTTCAATAACGACAATAGAAAGCTATGTTAGTCTTACTTATAGTTCTGTTATATTTAATTTTAATACTTAATTATATTTAATCCCAAGCCTAGTATTGCGTCATTAAAACATTAATATTGAGTTTATTTATTAAGAAATTCTCAGTATTCGCCCGAAGCTGGGAACTTGGCGGTGTGATCCACCCCCGTGCCTCGGAGAGCACGTTAAGCTGTTGGTCCTGTGCCTGATTTCTCTCCAGTCATGTCGGATTGCCTTCCCATCCCACTATGAGAGTGAAGGAATAAATAAATAAAATAAAAATGCATTTATTGACACCAGATACAAAATAGGTACTTAAAACTATGAACTTACATATATTATACATATTTTGTATGTATAATAGAGAGTGCATTTGTTATATAGCACACACTTGTGCACTTTGCCAACCCGCAGAAGACAAGCGTGGTTGGTGCTATGCTCTGAAGACCCTTTATCCTACTAGGGGAGAGGCCTGTGCCCAGGAATTGTGCCTTAATAGGCTGCTACTTAACTTTACCTTTACTGTTTCTTCTTTTTTTACAATTTGAAGCAGTCTATGTGGGCTTTGCTGGGGTTAACCGTAAGTACTCCCTTCGCTTTCACAGGTTCTATTCCCATCAAGATAGGTCTAGAAAATTGTATTTTCTAATTTGACTAGGCCTGGCCTCTGGGAAAGTTTGGGCTGTTATAAATCTACTAGAAAAGACGTGTATATGATGTTGAGTTTAAAACATTGAGGTGAACAGGCAAATACAACAAAATCTATGACGCGAAGTGCGATGGTTGGGTAAGATGAATAAATATTACGCCATTAAGCACTTATCACAAATTCTGAAAGGATTGTACTGAATGAATTGGAATACAACTAAGGTATGCTGGTTGTTAGGATTAAGGAGACACTATTATAATTAATACGTTGACAATTACATGGGTAGCAGCGCGAGTTCATTTTACCGAGAAAACAAATATTATCGGAGCGTGTTTTTAAGACGTGGTTGTGTTAGCTACCTGCGACAAGATGTGTCCCATGGGGCAGCTCCTATGGGGCGAGCGATGTATTTGAGAAACGGTGACGTTGCCTACGCAATGCTACGTATATAAAATCAGATGTAGAGATCTGTCCGTCCGTTGTTAATTATTTTACAAAAGTTATTTTATATGTATCTCATAATAAATATTCTAGGCTATTTATTCTATTTATGTAATACGATAATTCTGAGTAAATATAGTGAAAAAACTATTTAACAATATAAATGTGTATACTTATACATAAATATGTAGTGTTGCCGAATATCGATTGCCTGTAGAACTTATTATATATATATATATATATATATATATATATATATATATAGGTTTAAACTTTAATTTTAAAAAGTATTACTTAGCACACTGACAAAGTCTTTACGTTTAGTCAATGGCGTTAAGTAATCGCTATAATAAAATCTTTATGAATGTGTTATGAACGAAATGTACAAAATTTAATTACAATCGGAGGAACAATTTAAGAGTGCTTAGAGGATAAATATACATAAATAGAAACATTTATTTAATCGTCAAGATATCCAGAAGTTGTAGTTCTGAGTTTACAGATTAACTCAAGAGATTTATATCGGCTCAAAGGTAACGCACAATGAAACATTCATTTAGACGTAATAATAAATCACGATACAACGTTCACAAAAGGTTACAAAGGCGGAACACAATGAATTTTTACCAAATAAAAGGATAAAAAAACGTCATCTTCAGAGCTACGCTTACACAAACATTTGTACATCGCCGGGAGTTTTATCATAATAACTTCTAATAATACATATTGGAAAATATTACGACAGTTGACTACACAAAAAATAAATCCCTTATTCTGTACGACTATGGAGAACTATAGAGACTATAGAGACCATCTATATGACGTGTATTTAAGAAAATCGAAATTAAACTCATAATTCATTTTTAATACTACATTTATTAATTTATTGTTACAAACATAATTTGGAATGTTTTATCTGGATCTGTCTAATCGTTTTTATAAATCATAAAACAAATGCGATTTAAATTGATATTCTTTTTAAATAAATTTTCAAAGTCGTCTTAATCTTAGTCGTTTTAGTGAATTTGACTTATTTTAAAAACCACCTTTGCATAATGCTTATTGAGGTTAAAATTATCGAAAATAGTCATCCCTATGACCTCCGAACGGGAATACTTCGAAATACTCGAACCCTGTATTAGACAGAGTAAATTATTCGTAGGAATTGAAAAACTATTAATGATAAAGAGTTTTTTCTTACAATTATTATTGAATGAATCACACACTTGCAGTATCTAGTTAATCTGATAATAGTTTCGAATTGTGAGCTTATTTTATTGCTGACAAGTGCTTGACTGTGATCTCACCTGATGGTAATTGATGATATAGTTTTAAATGGGTGCATGCTTACTTATTAAGGGATAATTTACTTCTTATAGTTATTTCACAGCGTCGTATCGTAACGCTATTTTTTTGCTTGACAGTACGTCTTTGCTGGTAAGGAGGTAACTTGTTTCGGGTCCAGATTCAGACAAGTTAGGAAATTTTGATTTTCGAAATTTTCTCTACCGGGAATCGAATTAACGGCCTCTCTCATAGGTATATATATCATACATGCATATACAGATTATTAAGATGTAATGTCATATGGTACAATTATATTGATCTTCTCATCCACTTTATTCTAAAGCATGAACATAACAAGATATTATGAGCTCTACACTAGACTTTTAAGTTTCTTCAAAGAGTTTTACCAGAGCTGACGGGATTGCAGAATATTATCTTATCCCCGAGGTCTCAACAGATGTTTGAATCGCATATTAATGAAGCAGTAATAATCTACTAAGGTCAAATAGGATAATCAATTCTGCGTGCACCGGATGGGATTAATTAATAGTAAAGGAAAGCAGTCGCCTTTGGAACCCGAGGGATTTCTAAGGACGGGAATTAAGATGTTTTCAGACAATATAGTAAGAAATCAATACCTAGAGACAATACGTATTCATACGCTCAACATAGCAAGTGGACAACGGAAAGGTTTATGGAAAGGAAACCTCCTTAATTTATCTTCGTTGGGAAATGCTTTTTAACTTGATTTAGATACGACTTATAAAATCTTCTTCTATCTATCTAAAAGATAAGTATCGATAAGTATCATCAAAAGCCCCACTAAAATCCAGCGAAACTCATCCATCTCATCTTAGGTAGGGGACTATGTATTGAACTCATGCGTCTCGGATGTAGTCTGTAGACTTGATTTGGAAACTTTAATTTCTTTTCTCTAAGTCTTTTCTGATTGAGAGTGAGAGTGACATTAATATTCTTCTTCTCCGTCTTTGGTACCATCTTAAACGACATAACGAACACGTAGAAGAAGCACTTTTTCCTAAACTAATCCCGTGTATGAGCATAGCGATCAGCAACGAGAAGTTTGATCGCTAGTACAATGGTGCTACTAGCTTCACAAGGAGATAAGCAGGATCCGATTACCAGCAGGGTAAATTTAGAAAATTGCAGTTTCTAATTTATCTGCCTATGGAGCGGTTGGCAGGTTTTGGCCATGGCTAATTGAACGGTGCCATGTCTTTTCTGGTATAACCAAAGATACTTTCCGTTTCAGTATAATGCTATGTAGAAGTCATAAGAGATAAATTTCCTTTCTAGAGATAACCAAGTTAGCCCACTTCCGTACTAGACTGCTTTATCACTTATCAAGCGCTAAATAGTTAGCTGTAAAAACGTCCCCATGTAACATGTCAACATCTATCGGTCGTCATCATGCTCTAGCGGTCATCTTGTTTGGCCCCAGATCTTGAATCCCAGCCAGTCAGGTCAGGTGCATTTCAAATATACGTTGATTTTTCAGTTCAAAAAGTCCCAGTATTTGTAAGGTAGACGGTCTCTGAGTTCGTATTTCGCCATAATCCCACGAAATCGGGAACTACGCAGGTAACACTGCCAGCAAAATACTGTAATTTGTATATACAATTTTTAAAAAGGTTGGCAATTTCTTTCGTTGGCAGCAATGAAATCGAAAAATCGTTAGCCCCTAATGCGAGGTTCATGTAATCTGCTTTCTGATGACACCTTTTGTAGAATTATATTCATTACTGTCTCAATTCTGTTCTAAAAAATATGTTTATGTGTGCCGCATTACTATTAATATAATTATAGATATGGTTTTATTCGAAAATTGCCTAATAATTATATTACAAATAACCGTTGACTTTAATTGCTCTTTGTTCTTTCACATTTTGTTTATGTTTGTCTGTGCAGATTGTTTTTGGAACTAATGCACCGTTTATAATACAACTTTTATGGTTAGTACCTCTCACTGCAACGCATGATCTTAGTATAATTAAAACTCTTAGAAGCTGAACAACAACATATATTTTAGCTAAACAATTTTTAGAGATTAGCCATCTACGCAAGAGATATGCATGCTACGCCTTTAGACCTTCATTACGTTTTTAGATTGTATCACTACTTATCATTAGGTGATATGAACATTGCAAATTTTTTACTGAATGAGTCAATAAAATAAACCAGGGACGCACGAAATTATACTACATAGTGGTATTTGTAGACTAATATTATCAAAGGACGACATAAATCACATGGAATTTCCACGTGCCTCTACACAAAGTTATTGTAGAGTTTACGTAATTTTCAGACAGCCATTTTTGGACGACGGTTATTTCGGATTACGAAATAGGCTTTCCTATAATTCCTATAAACATTACTTAATTTATATGCATGAATAAAATACAAATATAATTATGATTTACTTACAATAGAGGAACAATTACTTTTATAACACTTACGTCTTATTTCCACAAAAAATTCTAAATCCAAAAATGAAATTAAAACGTAAAATTTTGATCTTTGCTAGTTATAAGATTAGTAGAAGTGTTCTTTCACAAAAACTATCGGTTACTGTTATCTGTCAAATGAGACGTAATATTAATATTTTCATTTTCAATATTTTATTTAAATTGTTAGGAACGAGTTTATATATGAATATTTAAAACTTATTTAAATGATTTGATAAGGGTAGTTTCAAATTTTTGAAAACAAATCCGGGTTCGGTTCACGATAAAGATAATTTAGGAAATTTCGTTTACAAGTTTGCTTAAATGTGTTTGTTGTTTTGTCTCTTACTACCGAGAACGAGATCACAATCAAACACCAATTGGTACGAAATAATAAATTGCCCATTATTTCAAAGATTAGCTGTAATTATGGAATATATAATTATAATATAACAAGTAATATGTTATATGTAATAATAAGTATAATTAATTCCTACGTGATATAGAATACATTTCTTAAATTTATTAAATAGAAACAAACGTTTTTATACGCATTATTCAATTATTGAAATATTAAAGTAAACCATATTAACTTCAAGTGTCATCCTCTACATGTTAAAAAATGTATTTGAACTTGAGGGGATGGATAATGTATTATATTAAACGGATAAAAATTTAAACAAGATGCACTTAAATTGTGATCCAATAGTAGGAACTGAAAAACCTCTCATTTTTTAATATTGATTAATTAGGTATTTGTATTATAACTTATTTATGTTAATTATTAATGCATTCTTATTCGAAAAATAATGAATAAGTAGCTACAGAGTGATATAAATCTCGCGTTTTTAAAACGTTTAAGAAGTGAAAACAATATAACTCTATGGTAATCGAGAACCAATTAATGATATGACAAGAATAATATTACGCTTGAAAGTGCTGAAATATATAATAAACTTCCCAATGCTAATCCTATTAAAGAAACAAAAAGAATAATAAATTGCAAAAAAAAATTAATTATTAAATAGCTTTCACTACAAACCTAACTAATTATTATTTTTCATATCCAGTTGCGTAGCATCAATATTTTACACTAATGACCTTGTTTTTGTTTATTTTGTTTCACTGTTCATTAATAACCTTGTGATTTTACTATTTGTTCACCTCTAAAATTTCTTATTTTCTTTTTTTTTAAGTAGTAATAAGATTATTTACAGAAATGTACCTTCGAAAGTGCAGTAATTCCATTTGTTATGGATTATGAAAATAAAGGTCTTAAACCATATGAATTTCATACTAAAAACGGACTAACGATTTGAAAACTGTATATTGTTAGATTTTTTTAAACACTTGATGATTATCAAAGTAAATTAAAACAGAGCAAAATTTTACCTTCTCTTATTTTGTGGAAAATATTTAACTTGGAGAATTTATATTTACCCATTTTTTTCCTTAAAGAAGGGCTGCACGTCTTTGAACGAAATAGAAAATACTGCAAACAATTCAACAAGATCAAGCGTTTTATTTTATTTACATTGACATTTGCCCCTGAAAGTTACAGTATTTCTGAATTCGTTTCTCTTTACACAAAACTTGTTACACGTTATGTTTTAGATGAATTCTCTATAGATTCTCTCTATAGCTTTTTTAAATTCATCCTATTTGTTTACACTCTCTTTGAATATATCTTTTGATGGCCTCGCTGGCGCAGTGATGCGAGTACTCGCTTTGCTAGCAGAGGTCCCGGGTTCAATCTCCGGTGGGCCTGATTTAAAAAAAGTGTGTTTGTGATTTGTCCGAGTCTGGACTGGTGGAAAGCTTCGGCCGCGGCTTGTTACCACCCTACCAACAAAGACGTACAGCTAAAACAAAGAGATTTGTGTCCCAGTACGATGGTGTGTAGAAACCGTAAGAGGTATGTTGCCTCTTACCAAATTAGCGCACTTCTATCTTGGACTGTATCATTACTTACCATCAGGTGAGATCACGGTCAAACGCTAAGATATCAGCAATAAAAAAATATCTCTTTTAAATTTAAATTTCTTTTATCCTTCGACTCTATTTCAAATTTTTTTTTTTTAATTGTAGTGGTTGATATTTAAAGCGAACACCTGAGTTTATTTAAATAAATATCTCCATTCTTCTTATCCTTATTATTTAAGTCCGATGTAATCCAACACGATTAGTGGCACCAGCTGATCAATGAAATTGGTGGTAACTATTTTATGCACGTTTTACGGGAAACTTCCCATGTCATCCTTAATAAGAATTCCTAAAGAATTCAATTACGTTTTCAGCTCGGCCCAAGGGAAAAGCCCAGACTAAACTGGGGACAACCAATAAAATGAACGCGTAACAATAAACGAAGGGATGTAATCTCAACCAAATCGGTGTTTACCAACTTTCAAAAGAACAAAGTTGTGTAAGTTTTAAGTATCTTTTAGTGTTAAAAGAGTTTCAGTGCTACAAATTAAGGATATTTTCGGTTGTTGGTTAAAACTATTAAAACCAGTTTCTCCGGAATATTTCGTTTAACTTAATATTGTCCTGCAACGCTGCTCGTGTAATTATTGACATTGTGGGAATAAGAAAACGGTGTAATGTTATTTCCAAAGATCAAATGAATCTATAACTAAATTTTAAAATCAGTTCGATATCTTTGAAGTCTTGCGATGAGTCAGTGGTTACACAAAGAAAACAAAGTTCTTGTATCAGTTTTAGTTAATACGCTAAATATTTACGAACGCAACTTATTATATTTATTTTTCTAACATTGACGGCACCTACAGAGTAGGTAATTTAAAAATGTGACGTTTCGATACATTGCTCGAAATAATGGTAAATTAATTTATTTAGTTTTGAACAATTACCAATTAACAAATAAACTTTAGCAGAAAAATAATTTGCAAGCAAAATGGTTGAAGGTTTAAAATTTATGTATTTGATAAGTGTTCTTATAATTATCCATGACAAAGAAGCCAATTCAATGCCAAAAAATGGCACACAGGTTATATCACTTAACAATAAACACAATATAAAACAATTTAGCTCAACCAGGCCTACCAAAATAACTGGTAAATGGCAAGTGGGCAGAGTAAGTCGTAAACAGTATGAAATTATAAATATGCTTTATCGAAAAACGAAAACATTTATTGAATCTACGCCTGCAGTAGATTCACAGAAATTCTCTAAAATTAGAAAAGTATTTAATAAAAATAACCAGCATCTTACTTTAATTCCTCAAGGATCATTTAAAGAGTCCTTTCGCGCTGGACATCCACGTTCTAAAGATCGTTCACTAACTCCTAGTTATATAGAATTTTATTATTTAGATGAATCGGATGAAAGAATAAAACAAAAAGATTCAATACGAAAGAGTTCTCGTGCAGAAAATCGAAGCGATGAATATAAATTTGCTTTATTACGTCCTCCGTTCTTTTTATTTCGAGTAAACGATGCGACTTGTAAGGCGAAAACATCGAGTTACATGGCATCTTCTTTGCTTCACAACATTCAGTCCCCTTATAACCCAAAGGCTTCAATTTATTTTCCTGAAATCAGAAAACAAATTAGTAATTTAAAGAAAACTCGAACAAATAAGCATAAACAAAACAACAACACAACAAAGACTTTTGTTAATAAAACAAAAATCAAAGATAAAACCGAAATAAAGGAGGATAAAAACCTCTCATCTTTATTATGGAAACGATTCACACCTTACGACGTTTCAACGCCCTACGACCGCATAAAATTCTTTGAAATATATGACAGTGAAACTCACAAATCTCATTCTATGGCCGATAATAAAATAGATATGATCAATGATAATTACATTCATAATGAAGAAAAAATATACTTGGACCAAGTAGATCATGACACCGGTAATCACGATGGACATAATATAACAAGATTTGTGAAAAAACATGTCAATTTTGATTTAAAAGACCATAAAAAATTGAATACTTCAATCGCCAATAAAATAGAAAACAATACTTTAACATCTATAACACTTACAAGGAAATATTTAAAAGCGTTTAGTCGATTCGCAAAATGGTTGGATTTCCCTTTTATTGCTGCATACATCTATGAGCCAAAACAGGTAAGATTTTTAAGCTTTAGTAGACGTACAGTATGGGTGCGTGTGTTACATGGTTACATATATAAATAAGCTGTATCTTGTCAAAGGCTTTATGTATTCATCTCTGATGTTGTATAAATGATAATCTCTCTTTTAAATACTAAAATAGTTAAAGTTAATTTTTGCTACCTGAAACCTCATTGCTTATAAGATGCTCAGTTACCACCACGCATGAAACCTTCGATGTAAAGGCCGAGACGGACTAGAAAATAGTAACTTCATCAGTTTAGCCTGCCGAAAATCAAATTCAGAACATCTGCTAACAAAGCAACATACTTCTATACATATTTATGTATGAATGATTGAAGTGTATTTAGTATTTAGTTAAAGATCTCGGAGTGATATTTGATGACCAACTTAGCTTTCGCGAACACTATAATAGTGTTATCAATAAGGCCTACAAAAATCTGGGTTTCATTACTCGCACAACAATGACTTTTAAAAAGCCAAGCACTTTCAAAATACTTTATAACACACTGGTGCGTAGTGTTCTTGAATATTGTTCAGTAATCTGGTCACCATGTTATGCAGTGCACTCCAACAGAATAGAAAGCGTACAAAGGAAATGTCTAAAAATCATGTCTCATAGATTCGGACTAACGAGACAACTTGATAATTATAATAGCCGGCTCACTAAGTTCAACATAACTTCACTTAACGTTCGACGTCAACAACAGGATCTTATAATATTACATAAAATCCTACACGGTCATATGGACTCGACCACCTTACTCTCTCAATTGAGTTTTAACATTAGATATATTAGTAGAAACGCAAAAACATTTGCTTTAAAGGCTTATAAGAATAACACCTCTTACTATAACCCCATTGTCAGAATGTGTCGTTTTTACAATGATATTGCCCACAAAAGTCGAGCAGAAATTGATATATTTGAATCACGGTCACACGTTTACGTTAATCGGGTTAAAAAGCTTTTAAAGTAAATAGAAATTAGGTATAACTGTATGTTATTATTAGTTTATATTAATTTCTTTGTGTAATTGTATGTTTGTATGTATGTGCATATATATATATATATATATATGTATATTTATTTCGTTTTATTATAAGCATATAAGACAACAATTTCATGCTGTGCTTACACGCTTAGGGTTACGATTAAGGTTAGAACATTGTTTGTTTTTTATATGTAAGAAAATAATTGTAACCTGTTGTGTTTGCCTAATAAATAAATAAATAAATTATTCTCACCTACCTTTAAACTCTTAACTAAGTCTGCTTCCTTAATGTTGTCTGGAATAAATTGCTTTAAAACGCTAATGCCGCCTTTTTTCCGTCACAAATTTACCTAGTTTAAGTCACCTTCCTCATGTATAGTTACTTTGTGTGTTGTACAATAAAGTATAAATAAAATAAATACCTCAACCAGGCTATCTTAAATACTTATACGCCTAACATGTTGTTTCCTTTATGAATTTTTATGATTATTTATGTATTTCAACAAGGTGTTACAGACTTTATGTTGCATAGATTTTATTCTTTCCTAGACATTATATTCTAGGAACTCTTTTCCATCATAGATATATAGCACACGCTTAAAAATTTGTTTTTACTTTAACGACACGGCTACCGCATCGTATCCGTATAATTCAAGCGTGATACGAAAATTGAACACATTTTTAACAAACGTTGAAGCCTTTTTGGGGTACGAATAAAGTTGGAACATAAATTCTGAACACTGGATTTGTTTATAAATCCTTTTATTCCAGGTATATGGTTATCTATTACATAATTACTGAGAGTGTTTATAATTACTTTTCAGGTAAGATGTGATTCAGCTTCCATTAGCCCTCATTGGTTGGTAGCATCTGCAACATGTTTATATCGTCATCACAAGAAACTCCATTCGGAAGGAAGATCGGCTTTTGTTGCCTACTGTGGTGGAAATTGGAGACTACCTGGAAGAATTACATATGTCAAGCAATCTTTTATTCATCCACGATTTCAAATGAAGGACAAATCTAGAAGATATCTCTACAATATTGGTAGTTATGTTTATTAGCAAGGCTTCTTTTTATTGCTGACAGGTTAGCGCTTTACTGTTATCTCCCCTGATGATAACTCTCACTCAGTCTTAGAGGAAATATGGCAAGAGGTAGTCTTCTTTTATGGTTTCTACACAGGATCGTAATGGAATGGAAATATTGTTGCTTAGCGATGCGTCTTTGCTGGTAGGGTTGTAATGAGCACAGTCAAAGTCTCCTACATGTCAACTCACTTATATTAGAAAACGGAATTTCCTATGTTTGATCTGGCAAAAATCGTACTCTTATTCCACACCGGTTTTGACTTCGAGTCTGACTTTCGCAAAGCCAGCGAGGCTGGCGAGAATAATGTTAACCAAAACCATCAATTGATTATTTTTTTTGCCTTTTATAAGCAAATAGAGTTTACACATACATTGTTATCTATGTTTTCTTTAAAATATTTATGTATAAATTAAAAAGTAATGATTAAAATTTTGGCACAGGTGTGATCCAAGTGGTTAATTCAATGGCCAATACGTGTAGTGGATGGCGACCCGTGTCTCTGATGTCACATCAGTTTGTAGCAGATCAGGACGGTACTCTTGCGACTGCTTTAGGCTGGGGTCTGGATAGGTTAGAAGTATCATATTTTTGGAAATGATTACGGTACCTCAGTATTTTATCAGAGAATCATGAGTTGTTTTGGAAAATAGTAATTTCTTTAAACCTAAGTTTTGGAACATAGCAGTTCCTGCATAGAATTCGATCACAACAATTGCAATTACTCTCCCTTTGCCTGTTTGCAATAATTCTTCTATCTTTCCAATAGACACATCATAACTTCTATACCATTTTCATATCGAATCTGAAAAGCAAATGCATAAAAATTTAAATATTATTTGTCTTTATGAAAAGTTTTTTTTGTAGAACTATGTTGGATTTGCGGATTACTACATTTTTGCTTTCCAGTGTAGATATACATCAACGTATAGAAAAATTTGTAATTCGTATTCAGAATAATTTTCGCGTTTACTTTATAGATACGATGCAATATACAGCTCGGTAGATTTACCTTCATATTCCCTAATGTTATACGAAGGTCTTGTTTACTCGGATTCCTGCCCTGGAAACGCTGATTACAGGTAACGTAATATAGGCATGACAAATGTGCTGAGTTTAACTTTACTATATTAACAATGAACTTCCTTCCTCAGCAAGGTGAAGATTCTGAATGAAGACAATGTGAAAAATGTATACTGTTTATCATTACCAACGTACACTTTAGAAGAAAACGACACTGTCCATGGTAGTTTGCTTTTAATAGGAGGGAAATTAATAGCGTTATACTTACAGGTAGGATTATTAATATTAATTTTAAGCTATATATTTACATATATGTATTATACAAAGATATTTTAGTTGCACCATTTATACCTATGGCTTATGGATTCGTTTCCGCTCCAAATGGCAGAATAACTTTTAAAATTTCGGAGGAACAAACGGAAAAATGAAATCTAGAAAGCTAGTGAAATATATAATAAATATTTCTTTTGATAAATAAATTTAACCTCAATCGAAATGTAATAAAAAATATAAGGTATAAAGATCTGCATGATTCCAGTTGACTTTAACTTCAGCATACAAATATCTTTCGCAATGTAGATGACTCTTGCATTTTCCCATATTCCTACGGGTCCTAGGCATATAAGCTACAAACGGCCGATGGGCTTGAAAACTCCGAATAGATTTGTTTTGCAACGTAGATTCTTACTAAGAATGGATTTACCCATGATTCCACTGGATCGAAAACGACGCCAATAACACCGTATTGGTATAACTTATATATAAATGATTTTCTTTGTTTATTATATAGTAACACTAATTAATTATGGGAGTTATACAACTTTAATGTTAAACTAATGAGTTTTTAATAAACGAATTGATGATGTTTCATTTGTTTATACAAAAATATTCGTATACAAATTATGAACGAAGTTTGTTTCGAATGTAAAGGGTATTAGTGGAAAAAAATAGAGTTAAAACAAAGTTCTATGGGGAATCTTACACGGTTCAGACTATAAAATTATGGAACGAGTTACCTCTGAGTATAAGAGAAACTAATTCATTGGACATATTCAAGAAACAAGTAAAGAATTACTACCTTTCTCTATGTTTTTAGTGATGACGACTATTTGTACTTGGTTTTATTTATTTAATATGTATATTATGTATTGATTTATAATCTATATATTGTGTGGATTTTATATATGTAAACGTATATGTATTTGTATGTAGAATTATTTTTATGTATGTGTATATTTTTTAACGAACACCACCTACCCTTCTTACTTTAAATAATCTCCCTAACCCTTAAGCGATAATGTCGCCTATTTGTACTACTCGCTAAGTTTTGTTTCATGTATCATTTGTATAATGTTGTGATGTACAATAAAGTATATTCTATTCTATTAAATCTAAGAACCTTCACGTTAAAAGTTAGCTTTTATAAATAAATTAATTATTTTAAACGAAAGTGGATAAATTCCTGATATTTTTTTAAGCTTTGACGATTTTATTACAAAAAGAGGTTTGATGCTTGTTTGGTGATAAGAGAGAAAAAACACAGATTTTGTCTTTATACAATTACATGTAAACATATATACAAAACCTATTATTTTATAGGAAGAACGTCGTCCTTGGGGCAATCAGTCGGCTCAATACACAGGAATTTGGCGTCTTATTCCATGGCTATTAGATATTGCTCGTGAAGACGACTCAGATACATTTTCATCAGAAATGTAAAAACGATATATAAAGGATAATAATTACGTTTAATATATTTATTAGCTTATTTTTTAAATCTTACTCTATCCAAAACCATAGAAGTGGGAAAGTTTTCGAAACGGGATGAAAGTTATAAAATAGAGAAAAATATTTAAAAAAATAATTTAAAATGTTCACACAATCCGTAAAGTACATTGTTTTGTCATAAGTGGAAATATAATAAAATATTTAAACTACTAATGTCATATTGTTTCGATGGCTACAAATTTTTAATCTTTCATATTTACTTTATGTTTAAAATTACAGGAAATATTGTTGCCTAAATTTAACTTTTTAAAGGTTTTTTGTTAAAATTAATGTCGTATTAAGTGAAAGTATCATCTATAATACTCATGTTTATATTTTGATTTAAAAAGTTGGGGACGATGGTTTGAATTACTGGGGATTTTACAGATATTATACAACAATAATGTCAATAATTTTATTTAAAAAAAAAATGTTTTTGTAATATTTAATACTGATTTTGTTTTGTTTTTATTTATCCTATTAAAATATATTATTTGATAACTGATTTTATTTCGTACGTAGTGTTGGTGTAATTTTTTATTTATTTAAAGTAAATGGCAGTCATTTTTGACAATATGACTAACATTCATATATTACTCGTGAATTTATTGATTAAAATGTAACGTTTAGTTTATCTTATATAAAACTTTATTTTGTAGCTTATTTAAGATAAATAATTTTATTTACATTTATAAATATCACTTGACCATAAACAAATATTGGTAAAAAATAAACATATATGTCGGAGTGCTATATTATGTGGAACGCTGCCGCCATCTGTCTATCAGCGTGGGGCAGAGTCAATAAGTGACAATCCGGCGCGCGTCTCCCCAGTTATCGAGTGGCGGCCCGCCGGTGCGGTCGACTTTTGAAACTGTCGCGTTCCTAGCCTTTATTATTAATAAGTATGTGTAAATTAATATCGGGAACATTAAGTGATTGAACATTATAATCTGAGTTATTTAGAAAAGTGTTTTACTGTACTAACATTGCCCACCAACGCCTACAGTAGGGAAATTGAATTATTGATGCCATTAATGACGATGTCGACGGAAAACCCTACGCTCCTATGCTTTATGCTTTCTTCTCTCTTATTCTCCAATATATATTTTGCCATCTGAAATGTCTTGTTCCTTCTTTAAACAATGACTATTAAGACGCCTACCTAAAATTTATAACAAAGCTTAAAGGGAGTAAGCTTACGTTTAAAATTTAACAAGTGCTTATATAAAGATAACCAAACTGACGTAATACGGAACCTCAATAATTAAATACAATTCACTAAAAGTTATACTTATATAAAAGAATTAATAGACATTAATGACATATAAATAATAATATACAAATTCTGTACATAAGCAATTAAGCTTCATTGGAATATTTCCATCTGAGTTCTTGCTATAGTTATTATATACGAGCCACTCAAACTATAAAAACCGCCAATTTCTCTTATTTATCAGATTGAATTGTCAATTTAAACTATTCTTGTATCCATTTGCATTAACGAAACTTTTAGCAAAATCGGCTCAGGCGTTTATGAGACGTTCAGTCACATACACACGTGTTGAATACTTATATTTTGTATTATATATTGTTACGTGCCTTTGGATCCAGCTTAAGCAGCGGAGTGCGATAGCTATTGTATTATATTGACGGACAAGTGGGCAGACTGTATGCAGAGCGCCAAAGAGGATTTATGCCATGGTCGCCGCGTTGGTACTGGCAACTGGCAAGCAAGGCTGGAATTATGTTCCGTGTTGAAAATTAGAAGAAAGTGATTTATGGTTGAATTACGACTTATGGAAGATTGAATGGCTGTAAAACTGTTACTAAGGAAAATCAGATAAAGAAGGAATAAATAATTGTATCGAGACGAGTATGGCTTTGCTTTTATAATATATGACGTATTTTTGTGTTAAAAATACATTCCCATTATTGTTTTTCAAAGCTACCTACCAATCGAGAATGTCTCTACTACTCTCTCGTGACTCACGGAAACACTAAGCTTACACGCAGAGATGTAAATACTTTCTATAGTTTGATTCATATTTTATTCCAGTATCTTCAGGTTAGGGGCCACAATATACTGGTAATAATATCCTTAATTATATTCAATATAAAACAAAACGAAAGCCCAATGCTTTGCATATTCATGGAATCTGTCTAATTAAGATAAGTTGTGTTTAAAGTTCTATTTTCTAACTATATTATAATATATTCATACGTTTACTCTATTTGCTGACATTTGTGCTTTTATTTGCCATTTGACCTAGTAATACGAATATTTCTCTAAGTTACAAAATTTCGGAAAGATTTAGTCAACTTTTATTTAAATGGCCCTTTAAATTTTTTATTTAGTATAAGCCGGTGGATTTTTGGTGTTTATATACTGAGCTTTATGTATAACAAATATTATTTGACCCATATACATTATAGATTGCCTCATTGATCTAGTGGCTAGCTCGTTCGACTACAGACATGAGGTCCTGCGTTCGAGTCCCGGTTCGGGTCAATTCGAAATCGATATTGAGTTTTCTAATTAGATTTTCTCAATACCCGACCAATTCGGGTATTGTAAATGTCTTTTGTCGTATTGCGAGGTACAATATTGAAATTAGATGTCGATATAGTTACCTTTCATCATTATGTACGTGTATTTACCGGTAAGGCCTTCGATAGAGATAATGTATTTGAATATAAAGGATCCCTTATTTAGAATATATTCATACAATGGAGTGAATGTATTGAACATCCTTTAGCTTGAACATGGTGCTGGCATGTCTTGATTAATGTGCTGTAAACTCACTGTACATGAGATACAGATTTTAAGGTCTAAACAGGCGGTATAATGTAACAATCTGAACAGTAATTCATAAAGAACTTATTTATTTGGAAAGAAACCATTATTATATAACTATAAAACTACATTCCAACTATATACACAAAAATCATTTAAATTTCCGTTATTAATTTGGACGTACACATTGTTAAAAATATTATATTAAACTATTTGAAAAACAAAAGAAAATTTAAATAGAACCACGGAATTAAGTTTAAACTAAAAAATAAAAAAATTATATTGGGAATTTAATCAGTATATCCTTAAATTTGTTTATTTTTTCGTACAGAATATCCACATATTTACAATTTTCGTTGTAAATGTAGCATTTACGTGAAACAATCATAACGGCGCACAGATTGTTAATCTGTTTACAATCGAATCGGACTTGACATTTTTGAGGTTGACAGCTGACATAACCCCGAGCGCTGGGATGGCGTCCATTAATGGTGCGGATTTCATAGAGAACGCACGCGCCCACGTATTCTGGTGGAATGTATTAAATCTAGTTATACTTTGTTAATTATCTTAAATTATAAGTGCTGATTTATTATAGTGAAATTAATAAAGAAGAGACCAATTGTATCGTGGAATATTTTATTGAAATACCCAACGTTGATCTCGTCCGACTACCCTCGTTATGGCAGTCAAATCCCAAGATTGTAACGCCACAACCAGAGCCAACGCCAAATACAACCTTAAAGTATATTTTGGCATATCAAACAATGCGGGTGCGGGTTTCAAAAACAAACAGTGTTGCCTTACACAGTAATTGTGTGTCTATGTATAAAAATGAGTTTTAATTTTCCTTTATTTTCAATAATTAAATTGTTTGTGCTACCACAGCATTCTTTTTAGTACAATAAGATCTGGATTGCTCTGGATTCTGTTGTATCCTTAACTAAAATATTGGAATTTGTTGAACATCAAGCCGCGGTATAAAACGTGTCAGTAATTTACTATTTTTGTTCAATATAAATTAATATATTTATGTATTGTCCGTTCTCTATTCATTAAGTAACAATAAGAGCTGAGTGTATGAAGTGGTTACAAATAAGATATAATCTTTTGAAAACCAGGCAAATTCTGCGTTAAAGCTGTTTGTAAAAGCTATTTAAGTGACAATAAATTTATGATACATGGAATCTTAAAACAAGTTTACGAAAGGAACAGAATTAAATAGATTCTTTTCTTATTAAAGCCAGATCTTATAACGTCAATATTTCATATATTCAAATTCGGGAAATATAACAAGGTCGTGGAAATAGATGTCGTATTAGACGTCGTAAATTCAGACACTAAACGTAATAATTCTAAGTTATAGTAAGTCAGCGCCACAACAAAATAGGCAAGCATTTTTCTCACAAAAAAAAATGTTGCTAAGCTTAAAACTAGTGATGCTAAAGTATAGCACCAAAATTAAAGTAAGAAATAGTGTGCCTTGTCAAAAAATTGAACGAATGCAATATCGGTGACCAAGTAATTTTTTGGTCTAGTGGTTAGCACGTTTGACTACGGACATGAGGTTCTGGATTCGAGTCCCGGGTCGGGCTAATTCGAAATCGATTTGGATTTTTCTACTAAGATTTTCTCAATATATTTACCCGAAGTTTGGCAGTGTGATCCACCCCCGTGCCTCGGAGAGCACATTAAGCCGTCGGTCCGGCGCCTGATCTCTCTTCGCGAGTGTCGGATTGCCGTCACGTCGGACTATGAGAGTGAAGGAATAGAGAGTGCACTTGTGTACTATGCCTGCCAATCAGCAGTGGAGCAGCGTGGTAGGTCTATGCTCTAAAACCCTTTCTCATATGAGTAAGGAGGCCTATGCTCAGCAGTGTGACGCTAATGGGCTGGTACTTACCTTACTTTTTACTTAATATTAGTGACGGTATACTGGTGGTAAGTGATAATACAGTTTCAGATGCAAAGAGATTTCTTCTTAAGTATCCTTTATTGTTTCTGTTTAACATCGTATTGGAACGTAAGTGTATTACTTGTTTTTGTTGCATAGCTATGACATCCGAAGCCTCCCACCAGTTCAGACCAAAACAAATATAAAAATGCATTTTCCTAAATATGCCAAATCGAATCCAGGTATTCTGCTAGCGAAGCTGCATAAATAACACGCATTAATGAGTGAATTTTCTGAATGAATATATATACATTACCTACAGTTTATAAATGCTTTGATGTACTCGTAAACTGCTATAATTAATTGAATGAAATGAAATTTTCTCTAAAAAACGTGAATTACGTACAAGGTTTTTAATTTCACAACGTATTTTGCGGCTTTACATAAATTAATGTTAAGCTCGTTTAATTGGTTTTCGTATTTATTTGGTGCGTTAAATTTTATACAAAAATTTTGACTGGATTTAAAAGTTTTAGGACAATTTAAAGGGATTGTGGGCAGGACTTATTTCCGTAACTCCTCTGAAGTATGTATTATTATGTACAATTTTATTGTTATACATTTATAAATATATTGTTTACAACTTTATACTAAACTGTGTATTAAATATTTTAGAACTGGTAATAAGTAGAAGTAGAATATTGGTTTTTAATGTTAATCCAAATTGTTAAGATTTATTTTTGTAGTATGTAATAAAGTGCTAAAAACAATAAACTTTGTCGTAAAATGATAGACTCATAATTTATCTTGTGATCCGTATTGTACGTGTTCTCTTGGTGATTCAGGCAGTCGTTCTTATTACTCTATTATAGCTCGACAAATTTTCTGTGTTATTTTCTGACATAATTCGTTTTGTTATGGCGGCGTCGTTGGCGCAATTTGTCTGAGTCTGAACTAGTGGGAGGCTTCGGCCGTGGCTAGTTACCATCCCACCAGCAAAAACGTATCGTTAAACAAGGTAGTTTGTGTTCCGGTACGATGTTGTGTAGAAACCATATGAGGTATCGCCTCTTACTAGACTAGCGCGCTTCCATCTTAGACTGTACCATACCATCACTTACCATCTGATGGTGATCTGGAAGACAGTCCAGCTCTAAACTCTCAGCAATAAAAAAATCTTCATGGCGTTGATGAAATAGACCAATTTTATTACTCTGGTTATTATGTTACTTTTTCACCAAAACTCCTTTTATTTTAATACGATTAATATTATCTTTAAATGAGTAAGTTATTTTAATTTACTTTTATTTAATTCCCAATCTTATTATACAGATATAAATGTTTGATGATTTATACCTATGTCCTTTGTAAACTTTGAAACAATCGGACCGATGTCCCCTATTTATTTATGGTTTTATATCATTAAACTCACTCATTCACTCAATGATTCGTCATAAGATCATTAAAACTATTGGCTTGAAATTTAGCAAAGTGACTCCTTTTGTAATGTATTCGGGTGTTAAAACTTTCCATATTTGCATTTGATCGAAAACTACGTGAACAGCACCACAGGAAACAGCGAGTTAAGTATATTAAGTGGCCATATAACCAACTATTGCGAGATTTTAACTTATTTAACATCCATTATATAAGCGCATAATATGCCTCACTGGCGTAATAGTGCTTACTCAGACCGCTAGTAGAGGTCCTGATTTTGATTACCGACAGGATATATTTAATTCTATATTCTTATTTGTTTGAATCTGGACTGGTGAAAGGCTTCGGCCGTGGCCAAGGAAAAAAATGCATTCCGGTACAATGCGGTGTAGAAATCTAAAAGTAAATTACGTCTAACCAGGTAAGCGCGCTTCCATTTTAGACTGCGTCTTCACAAACCATTCAAGCGCTAAGTTGTCAGTAAACAAAAAGAATTTATGCTTTTTATGGAAAATTATATTAAACAACACTTAATTTCAAACATAAAGATTAAGAAATAACTACGGATGTAGATGCTATTATATTAAATGGTGAAAGAGTGAACAATTCAGGGTTTAGCAAAAGCAGCTGTTATTTTTATCGCCTATACATCAAACACAGTGTCCTTTTATGGGCCATTTATAAAGCCTAGCTCGACTTACTTCCATTTTTCTCAGATAAGGATGATTTTAATTGGATAATAAAACTTCTTATTTACATTTTACTCTGCTTCAATTTCAAAAGATTATTTAGTGAACAAAGTCATCATAATTAAATCAAGATGAGGTGCAAAATATTGTTCTTAAACAAAGATTACACAGGTGTAACAATCAAGGTGTCTATTGACCCTCCCCTTTACAAGGATGGAACACATAAAATGGTGAAGGCACATCTCTAACACATTTTTTAATTCCACGATAGATAGCGTCTACCGATCCTCTGGTGCTCCACAAAAGGATGCGGAGGGTATCGCTGGGTTTTAGTGGCTATTCTGGCTTACCAGCGAGTAACACACTCCCGATAAGATTTTACTCTGAACGGGGTGCATAAAGGCATTTCCCAGCGTAAAAAAAAGGTTTAACAATCAAGCTACAGTGCGATTTCCTTTGTACGTAAAATTAAATGTTACTAATTGAAATTAAAATTCCATCATTTCTTTTTGTATATTATAGTTTTTAATATCGCAAACCTCGTCTCAATAATCACACTAAAATATAATTTGAAGGATTGCTTAAACGATCAAAATGTTTGAGTGCGAATGAATTGCTTGAACTTAATTGAAATTATATTGTAATGACGGTGAAAAATAGATACCTGAATGAGTTTTAATGGGTTTTTCTTGGAACAGAGCACGAAAGAGTCTTCTTAAGTTTAAATCTTAAGTCGCTCTTTTATTTATCAATTTCAAGGTGCTGTGTTTTTTTATTTACTATTACTCATGTTTATTGAATATATATTTACAGATGAATCGTTTATTTGCTTATAAAATGGTATAGCACCATAACAGTTCCCCTTCAAATAAAAATTTTCATTATCAACGTAGGTTTATTAGCAAAGAAAGGGCTACTAAAAATTTTATGCGAGCTTCTGTTTTCTTTAGGTGGGCGTGTGAATCAATGGAATTAACCTAGTGGCCACTCCCAGCAGTGGTGTTGTCAAGCAACCTTACAATTACTTACAGCTTATCATACAACTGTTACTTAGGTTAAGTAATTATATTTTAGCAAATAAAACCATTATGTTAGGTAAAAATGTTATGACCAAAGCATGTAACTCCACTATTCTGTTAAGCCTAATGTTTTTGTATGTTCAGTTTTATAATAAGCAAAACGAAGAAAGAATTACTGTATACAAGAAACGTGAATAATCCAATGCCAGGCTGGGCCTACGTTTGTATAAAAATAGTTTAAAATAAATACTGGACATACCTTTACTAAGTTCATGTAATATGGAACGTAAATTACACCGTTAAAGCATTTGTAATGGCAGAAATGTTTATAGTTGAATCCAGTTTTATATAAAAACTAAATATGTAGGTCTAAATGTTGATGTTAAAAAGAGAGTAATAGCGATTAGAGCGATACAGTACAGTAACTCCTGAGCGGCAGCAACTCTTCCGGTGGGCGAGTTGATGTGGTGGAAGTTCTTGCAGTTTCTTACCAGTGCAGGGTAACTACAAGGGTCAGAGTGGAAACACCTGTTGCCGACAACGTCAAGAGTGTCAAGGTTTTTACTGACAGAGCTTAGATCCAAACGTGGAAGGTGGACCTCAGGTAGTAGCTGGTGGGGCCATTTGTGACACTCCGCCCTCGCTTGGAGCAATAACTGACCAGATAACACGAATTATATTTATAGATTTTATCAATTACAATTTTCAATAGGTGTTTTTTGCATTCTATAATTAAGGTTCTAATCATATATAAGGTAATCACAAAAACGTGTCTAAGATTTCATGTTCAGATGTAATAAGCCAAAGTAATTGATTGAGATTTGGCACAATCTGCGTTTTAATTCAACAAGACGGCAGTTTGCACGTAATGAATCGTTTATACAAACATTCACGGCCTCAAATCATGCTATTAAATATACGCGGTCAATCAGTGTAACTAGAATATATTATTTACACAAAAATTTCGTAGAACTTCTGACATAACAATACAAACTACTGAAGATCTCTCATTCAATTCTATTTTGTATATGTGACGCCCTAAAAACTGGGACGTTTGTTTTTTTAAGGAAATTATTCATCAAACCTATTTTGGTTTCAGTATCAAATTACATAATATTTTTATAAAAACAATTTGATTTTTCGCGACGGGTCTTTACAATAAGAAAAAATATTAAAATTAGATAAAAAGCACCATGAAATACATAACTAAACACATCGGCATATTAAGCGGAACACAAAAAGATGTTTCATATCAGTATCAAATAAGGTTGTTATCATTTCAAATTAAAAAAACAATTGAATATCACATTTTATGCAATTGTTTTAATTTTATTAAAATATACCTTATCTGGAGCGAACTTCGAGTTTTTCTTCCTTCTGAGTTTGATTTAAAATTTCATTGAAAAACTGTTTTTTTGTTACTTTTTTTAATCGCGGATTTTTTTGGAATTTCCAGGTCACTCGAAATGCGAAGAAATGGTCAAACCTATAGAGTCATATCCAGAGATCTTCGTCGACCAGATTCAACGATCTATCACAGTATCCAACAGTTCAGGGAGACCGGTTCTTATGTGAGAAGAGCAGGACAAGGCAGAAAAAAACGCAATTCGAGTAGGGATGATTGTTTCATTCGGCTTCGTATACTTAGAAACTCCCATTTAACGGCCGCATACCGCTCGGCTAACTCAAGCATATTTTAATAATATGAATATCACTATGGAGTGGCCGACGAGATACTGGATATGAAGCCAATAGAGCACGTTTGTGACTTGCTGAAAAGAAAAGTTATGTCCAGAATTCCAGTTCCTGCCAACGTGGGTGAACTGCGAATCGCCGTAGTTGAGGAATGGCGTAGACTTTCCCAGGAGACCATCGATAACATCATTCTCAGTATAGCTAGACGGGTAGAAACTTTAACAAGAGCACGTGGAGGAAATACGTGATATTAATCACCATTTTTCTAATTTAATTAATTGTTATTTTAATATTAATTTTCACTTTTCCCGGTTACATACAAAGTTCAAAAATGTACCATTTTTCACAAACAGCCGTTACTTGCAAAATGTGATCACCCAAACCATATTTTTAAAATTATGAACTTTTTTTTGGTTCCGCTTAATGCCGGTGTGTGTATTATAATTATTGGGGCTGATTCCAGTTGCATATGGAATCTCAATAGTCAGTTTCTTATCGGTTTCTTTTCAGTAAAATCAACTTTCCGTATTAGTGGTAAAAAACCTTACTGGCCAGATTTTATATTAATAACGATTCAAAGGAGCGTCTTGAGCCTGTTTGTATACAGAATATTTGGATTTGATTTTACTTGATTTTATAGATTCAACGGCACTCTCTATGCAATACATATATATATTGTCTAGTTAAACTAATGGCGTACTAAACACATAATTTCTGTCTACAAATTGGTTTAAATTTAGCAAAACTGTAATTTTTTCCTTCCCCAATGGTTCGAATTTATTTCATAAAATTCAATATCTAAAGTAAATAAATTGTTGATAAAGGTAAGTAAAAATACTCAAAAAATATTTAAAATTTATTACTCAAAATATTTTTACTAAGTTTTATTCCTAACAATAAAAACCTGCGACCCTAAAAATATTGATGTATATATCTAGGATTCAAATAGAAGTCAGTTTCATTCACGAATTTAATCGGTTTGGGAAAGACTACTTTTTTACTTGTTTATATTTAAAATCTATTTTGACTTCTGATAAGATAAATAAAGACGGTGAAATCAGTTTACAATAAAATATCGATTTGGCAAGCATATGTTTGCAAGCATTAATGTGTCGAATTGCTAAAATGTTTATACGACTTAACTATGATCTCACCTTGCAAAAGGCAGTTTTAATACAAATCTAACCTCATTATATCTAAACACTGAAACGTAACTTTACCAAAGGAAGTAGATTAAACAAATTAAGCCAATTACAACCGTTTCGCCTTGCTGGCACAATGGTACAATAGCTCGCTATCAGAAGTCGATACCCGGCAGAGTAAATTTAGGAAATTATATTTTCTAATTTATGTAAGTTGGGACTGGTAACAAGATTCCACTGTGGCCACATACTAACAAAGACGGCTAGAAAAAAAACATTCCAATACAATGCTCTGTAGAAACTTTATGAGGTAAATTACCTCTGACCAAGTTAGTGTGCTTCCATTTTCGACTGTATTATCACTTACCTTCAGGTGTTCATCACAGTCAAGCGTTACCTTGTTAGCAATAAAAAATACGTCAGCTTTCAATAGATGGCGCTGAACTTTGCAAAGTCAATTTAATTATTGATATGTAATATTTTATCGGTGTAAATATCAACACTACAATGGAATGGCTGAAAGAAAGGTATTTGATTGAAGAACTAATAGTAGAAATTTAATACGACCCGTGTCGCAACATGTGAGTTCCTTTTAAGAGCGATTGGTTACATCTGAAATTGATTCTAATTAATGTATAAAACACGTCACAATGTTTATTAGTGAAAGAAAATATCGTGAGGAAACCTACATTTAACTAGAGAGATGCTGAGATATATGTAGCTTACTAACTCGCAGTTGGTGGTTTTATGCTCTGAAACCTATCCTAGAAGCATGTCCAGCAGTGGGACATTAATAGGCTGCTACTTACCCTATCAATTTGTTATAAACAGATTTTAATTACTTTTCCGTAATTAATATAATCCTCTGAAAGAGTTTATCACGCTCACACTGACACAGTATTAATTGGAAAAAGGCTTTGTTCAGAGTACAATGTGACAATGTTAACTACAAATGCAATCATTTCAAGAATATTTTATATAAATACTGATATCCGTCAAAAGAAATGGTTGTTTTGTTCTGATGAAAATAAAACTACTTTTCCGTAAATCTTGACGTTTACTTTAAGTAATTGGGTTATAGAAAAAGTATGCTGATAACATCTATTTTTTTTTAATTCCTAAGAGATTAGCCCTGCACTGTGTCTTCAGCTGATGGTTAGTGAAAGTAAAGTTTAAGGTAATCACGCAATTGTTTCTCCACAGGAACGTACTGGAATGCGTTCAGATTAAATCATATTATAAAATACAACTAGCCTGGAAGCAAGGACTTTTTCTAAAAATATTAATGGCATCCATAATTTCTATGCTGTGGGCGTTCGGGGGTAATGTTGGTGCAATCAAACACTTTGTTAATTAACTCGGATTATAATGTTCAATCATATAATGTTCCCGATATCAATTTACTAGCCAGGAACGCGACAGTTTCATCCAGCCGATCGCTCTGGCGGACTATGACTCGGGAACTCGTCCGCTGTTGGCTCACGACGGATGACTCTGTCCCACGCCATAGACAGATGGCGCCAGTGTTTCACAGACTACTGCACTCCGACATATATGTGTTCTAAAAGTATACTTTACTATGACATAATATATTTGTATGAATATTCTAAACCACTTACGCTAAATAACTGTATACCTTTTTACATTATTTGTGGAAGTGTTTGCATTAGTAGCATATTACTTACAAACTACTATTTAGTTGAATATTCCGGGTATATTAATTGACAATAAAATATTCGTACACTAACCTGTTTGAAATTAAAAAACAGGATTAGTTTAGTTGCGGTTATGCTACTATAAACTGCTTTAGTACAGCTCATAGATAATACAATTTTTTCAACTTAGATATTTTGATACAATTTTTTTTTATGAAATATATATTTCCGATGTAAGCATATTAATCAAATGTTATCTAATTGCTTATTAAAACAAACGAAAGCAATTTAATAAAACCTTTTTGATATCCCTACAAAGTGTTTTTAGGAGACCTTTATCAAATCAAAATGTTTGTTTGCAATGCATAAGAGAGTGAGTGTTCTGTACAGTAAAAGATACATAAAATTTTTATGCTTCTTATAAAATTTCAGTCCATTTCTAAATTGTGCCTTCACACTGATTAAAATTATTTGAGCACGCTGAACGCTGCACGGGTAACTGATTATTTAGTATGATATATTTTTAACAGCTTATTAACAACTTACTGCATAAAAATAGTAAAAGAATGTCATAAGTTAGCATGCGATAAGATCAGTGTTATCATGTCAGAAAATTCCGGCAGAATACAAAAATTATCGTCCCCGACGAACACTCTAGTAATCATTATTACGACAGAGTAATGGA
This sequence comes from Elymnias hypermnestra, assembly GCA_015832385.1. Lineage (NCBI taxonomy): Eukaryota > Metazoa > Arthropoda > Insecta > Lepidoptera > Nymphalidae > Elymnias > Elymnias hypermnestra. The sequence goes on from JACTOM010000045.1 coordinate 400,773, forward strand.
TTTATTAAAGATTCGTTATCTACACACTCTATTACATTTTTTTATGACCGGGAGATGAATACTTATAAAATTATCCAATCAATAATGATCTATATGTTTATATTCAATAGATAGCATAAGTGAAAATTTACACGATCAATAACGCAAAAACCTATTATCAAATCTCAAAAGTCAACATTATAGAGTAAGCGGCTGTTACCTAAAAATAATCATGGCATCGAAACGATTACAATGTCATTTTGCGAATAGAAAGTATATTCATATTTACAAGGGAACAATATCACAATGAGCGATTACTATAGTAACACTGATTTGTGATACAGTCGTAAAGTTAGCTTGCGTTAATTTTTTCCATAGCTTATTTCAGATATTTTCACAATTTTCTTACTGATAAAGAAATAAAAAAAAATTGTACGAAAAAATATTCCCCATGTTTGTTAAAACAATTTTCCTTTATTTGCTTTATATATTCTATTAAAATATTCAGTTTTTATTTGCTCCTGTAAAATTATCATTTTCCTACTACGATTTTGTTCGTCGGGAACGGCGATATAAAATGTGATATATAGGTATAATATATATGTCTGTCTGAGCTATTTTAGGCTATATCAGACTACTGTATTATTTATTATATATTAATAATATTTATAGGATAGAATAGAAGTTTTTGAAATAGAACACCACAAACATGAAACAAGTAATACAGAAAACAACAAGGCAAGAAGAGTAGATAATATGCTCCATTAACAATGTCAATTTATGATCAGTATGTTAAGTGTTAAATGTGAAGGATGCATTTTTTATAGTTAATTTAACGCGGCATACTCGTATTATATAAGGTTTGGCATTTACTTTATTTATTATAAATTCAATAGCGTAATCATTTTTTAAAATTACTTAACTCATAGTACATCGTAAAACCAAATATGGTTTTTTCTGCTCTATTTTACTTGTAAATTTTTCAGATAAATAACACATTTAAATAAATTTATCATGCGGTTCTTTGCAATGAAACTGCTGACGATTAATAAGGACAGCATTTTATAACACAGAAAATAGCTTCAAATATTGTGTACATTTTTATTCGGAAATAATAAAAAAGGAACTACATACAAATATAAACTTCAAGACTAGAAATACATATTCGTTTGTAAAACGTTTAACAAGTGCAAACAATATAACTTTACGATTATCGAGAACCAATTATGGCACGAAAAATATTACGCCGAAGGTGTTCAAATATATAGTAAACTTCCTAATGCTATTAAGGAAACAAATATTGTATTATATTAAAAAAAATACCTTTTTAATGGCTATTACTTAAAACTTACTATTTATTATTTGTCACAACTGTATGACCTCACTTATCAATACTTAATATAATTTTTTTATTATATATAAAATTATATGTAAACGTCTCGCATCTCTAGGAGCATAATTTCATACAATACATGTATTCTTACATTCGCGACATCTTCGTGCCGCGTCGCGCCGCTCACCTATATATGCGCGGAGGCTGTCGTGACGTTCGGCGCGCGGCCAATACAAGAACGCGCCTCGTCTATACATGAACCCGGCTTGAATAATATTTTATAATTATTTGCTTATTTAATAATTTTGATATAATAATTTTATTTTGTTATTAATAAATATTTTGTTTATATAATGTTTTGTACGTATGTATGAAAGTATGAGAAATCCATACATATAATTATTTATGTACGGACGAGTCCGTTACACACCACCAGTGACGTAGCATCAATACCTTTATTTTTGTAACACTAATACCTGCCAGTGTTCACTTCAAAAAATTTATAATTTCTTTTTTAAGTAGTAATGATTATTTACATAAAAGTAGCTTCAAAAGTGTAGTAATTTTTAGTATGTATTTGCCTTAAGTTTCCATTTAGGTGAATATTGTATTCCTTACGGCAAATAAATGTCTTAAACCATTTAAGAAAATAAAAAAACGACGAGAATAGTATCTATTTAAGCTGTTTATATTACTTTGAAAGCTTGCACTGTGGTAGTCAATGTTTGTTCAGGCGATGCATTACTCTGAAACACGTTGAAGTAATCCGCGGAATGTGCCGGATACGATGAGCTTGCTTTGATGTATTACATCTAAACATGAAATCGCTAGCCAAAGCTTTTAGTAACTGATTCATATTGTATTTAAACTGTTATGAGACTTAGAAGTAATATTGTTCATACAGTATATTTAATCCTACTATTAGTTCATTCTCTGTCTACATACATCTGTCTTATTAAAATGATAAATTGTTAATAACAACGTTATTTATTCATCTTTTCGATTATAAAATCAAATTATATAACTATTCGTAAATTACACACGATGTTAGTACAGTGGTATTCCAAATATTACTATATTATTAAATTTTTTTTGATATTTTTTACAGTGCCATTTCTAAAAGCTTACGTAAAAGGTTATCTTCTACGTATCTTAAAATTTATGCTGCGTCTTTAATTACATGAGAGTACATTTTGTTCGCATTATGAATCCAGTGAGTCATCATTCTAACCCCACCCCTTAACCTTGATGATACTGTGAGCTTGACCTTGTAATTTGAAAAGATTTAATTGGTTGGTCATCAACTGGCTTACGGTTTGTTCGTTTGACGTTAATGGGCTGCTACTTAATTTAAGCAGGTCCTTTTCGCACAGGTTTATCGTTTTTTATTTTTGTATAATATATTAACGGGAAACAAATAATGAGTTGGGTTTTTCTTTCGTTTGATCCTGAGTTAACAAACTTTCCACATCACAGTGCTAGTTTATAAAATACGAGTTTTGTAGTTTGTAGTGCTTTGGTATTTTGCCAAGTTTCACGTTAAATTTAATTTAATTTTATTTGAAATAGGGAATTATTATTGAAAAATTTTGCATTACCATCATGTGTCAACCGTTACCAGCTTAAAATTTAATTAAATTCGAGGAATGAAAAAAATAGTAATTTATTGACGATTGAAAAGTATGGTAAGATATAGTGAGAGTGTGAGCTAATTGAAGCAATTAAAAATAATATAAACGTAAAAAAAACTTCTACTCCTATATATTACAAGTATATTATTGTTGGCATAGATATAAATCTGGATTTATATTGCAGATTCAAGACGAGAACCGCGATAAAACTAAAGTGCTAGGATAACTGTACGTTATCCCAACGCAATGTATTTTAAATGGCATCTAGGAAGAGATTTCTTTGAAAGCTTTATAATTTTGGATCAATTCGTGTTCTTCTTATGTCCTAACAAGTAATATAAAGCAATAAATTCCTTTCTAAACTATAACAAGTCCACTCGTACGTCAAAATTTTTTTCTAAACATCATTACATAAAAAGGACCTTTAAACCTTTTAATAGATGGCGCTGTATAATTTTTCGCAAAATAAATTTAATTAATTTAAAAATATAAGTATAATATAAAATATATATATTTCAATCAAGTTATAATGAATGTGTATGTATATGTTTATAAGTTCATAAAAGGATTTGTAAAATATATAATGAAAAAAATTACAAAAATCGAGTATCACGTCGAAATATAAAATATATTTAAACCTGTGTCGATGAATAAAAAAGGATTTTATTAACAGTTAAAAATTCAATCAACTTATAGGAAGAGAGTGAGCTTATAAAAAGAATTGAAGAAGAAATAGAATTTCGTAAAAGTTTTTCTTTAATTGACTCACAAGAAAAGATAATTGACTTAAGAGTTGGCAGTATCCCAAACTGTTATTAACGTTTGCTTTTTTACAATTTTATGAAATTGGTAAATGGAATAAACGAAATTAACTCAAATTCGCTGGCAGTGGTCTACAATTGGTTAACAATTGTAGACTTAAAAACTGTCTTGGATAATTAGCTGTATGCTAATTGTTCTCTTCCTATGCGCCACTTCTATCGTGATATTTATTTTCATTTTGCTTGGCAACTTTTATATTAATTGTTTTCTTTTTGAAATCTTAATTTAAAGAGTTTAACTGCAATTATATCGTTCTGTTAGTAACAATGATTAAGTTTTTCTTAGACATATCCTATACTCTGTGATTTCTTTGACGTTTGATCCTCTAACAGTATATTAAGTTAACCAACCCATTGAAAAGTTCAATCTTATATAGTTACTACAATATCGCAGCAAAGCTCAATTTTTTTTTTATTGATAGCACGTATTTTCTGACAGGGTGTTAGCCAGCCACTGCCGAAGCCTTCCAACAGTCTAGACTCAGGCAAATTAGAAAATGTAATATTATAAATTTGCCTTGCTGGCAATAGAACTTAGGGTCTTTGAAATACCCTCGAAAGGTATATTTTGATGATCATTTCATTTCAGTTTTATTCGATTTCTATAACTTTATTTTATGTAATAATATATAGCTGTACACTGTGCATATGACTAATTTCGAGTCTAGTACTGAGTCTACATTTACTTTATATATTAAAGTATATCCTAAGAGACTGTTGTTACTGTTGTTCAATTTCACGAGACCTATTTATTAACAGTAGTTTATAAATGCACACTAATTCGTAGTAATTATATGGTATATTAAAATTATAAGCAAACTTAATACATTTGTATACTTTTTATGAAACGTTTTAACATAGTAGTTCAAAATATAAGACATAAATATAACAGAACACTGGTAAATGATTAAGACAGCACCATCTCGCATGTTGCTGCTCGTAAATTAAGATGTGAAGTATAATTAGTTTTAAGACATATGAATACAAATTACAAATGAACGTCAGACTTATTAAAGAGATCCGTAAAATAAAGCCCATTACAGTTCTTACCTTATAAAATAAAACCCTAGTCCATGACGAAACAGACACTCTGCACTTTACTTTTAAAGCTTATGTCAAAGTTTCAAATTGAATCTAATGTAGTAATATTTTATAACAGTAAGTTGCTAAAGTATGAAACGGGCACCGTAATATTTCTAATACTTTAAAACAATTTCATTTTACGGACTTGTGTAGAAATGTTCAACATTATATATATAAGGCTTTTATTTAAGCATTTCAGCTGCCAGCGTTCCAAGAAAGTGACAAAGAAAAGACTTCGAGCAGTGTAAATAGAGACGGTTCACTATATATACTAGTATACTTAGTAAGTAAGTAGCAGCCCATTAACGACCCACGGCTGGGCACAGGCCTCCTCACTCATATGAGAGAGGGTTTTTAGAGCATAGACCCACCACGCTGCTCCACTGCGGATTGGCAGGCATAGTACACAAGTGCACTCTCTATTCCTTCACTCTCATAGTCCGATGTGACGGTAATTCGACACAACCGGAGAGAGATCAGGCGCAGGACCGACGGCTTAACGTGCTCTCCGAGGCACGGGGGTGGATCACACCGCCGACTTCCCAACTTCGGGCTAATATTGAGAAAATCTTAATAGAAAACTCAATATCCATTTTTGAATTGGCCCGACCCGGGACTCGAACCCAGGACCTCATGTCTGTAGTCGAACATGCTAACCACTAGACCAATGAGGCAGTCTAGTCTAGTCTAGTATACTTATCCTTATACATATGTACATATCCGAAAGCTTGTTGTTGAAAAATATTGTTCTATTTAAGAGAAAAACATGATCGCAAGTCATACCTGATAACTTTGTGTTTTTTGTGTTTTCAGGTGATTTGAGAAGATTGTCAATTCGATCCGATAAGTAATGAATTTACTCATTTCTCCACGGGATCATGAACTACGCGGTTAATACCGCCGGGAACAGATAATAACATAAGGTAAGGGAGGTAGCAGCCCATTAATATCCCACTGCTGGGCACAGGCTCACTCATAAGGAGAAAGGGATTTTAGAGCATGGACCCACCACGCTGCTCCACTGTGGGTTGGCAGGCATAGTACACAATTGCACTCTCTATGTGGGTGTGTATGCCACTGAACTCCTACTAAACGGCTGGTCCGATATTGTTGAACTTATTTATGTGTCTTCAAGTAGATTCGAAAATGGTTTAGATTGATAATTCGATGATAAATAACGAATTGACTCATATCATCACGAGATCATAAAATACGCGACGAAACCTTAGAACATCTGTTGCTTAACTGCTCAAAATATGAAGCACAAAGGACAATGTTAGCAATAGAATTAGATATTAAAATAAATAAGAATAACGTAACACATATACTAGAAAGTAATAGGGAAAGGGAGATATTTTTAGCATATTGTGTTAAAATAGTTTTATATGTAAATAGTCGAAATAGAACCAAGTAATTTAACGTAAGACGATATATAGTGATTACATATTTAGAATAATACTAGACATATTTTATTTTACTTATTTTTAAGGCAGTGAAAATAGGTTACAGTATTTGTTATGCTTGGGTAATAATATATAAATGTATAAACGTTGTTGAGACCCTATATGGTCACACAGCATAACATTATTCATCGATCAAAATATAGTTTTCTATAAGTATTAGTATATAAGCGTTAGTTATTAATTTGTGTTATACGTATTAGTTTAGCAGTGCTAGCTTATTTGTATGATTTTATTGATACATATCTTCTTTACTTAATTATATTAATTACTAAGTATAATAGCTTATAATAGCGTTGAAAATGTCTATATCTAGATTAGCAAACTCGTTATATGACCGATACATGCTGATATGATAGAAATTGTTAAAACTAAAACATGACGATGTAATTATGCGATATTTAGATGTACAAAGTCTCCGACCCGTGTTGGACGGCAAATTGAAATTTTTATAAAATAAAATTAAATATTCTTATTCATAGGAGAAAGGGTTTTTAAAGCATAAACCCACGACGCTGCTCCAATGCGGGTTGGAAGGCTTAGTACACAAGTGAACTCTCTATTATATACAATAGCTAATAACACATATTGGTATATTTAATTCTTATGTGGGTGTGCATGTCACTGAACTCATCCGGTTCTAGAACGGTTGGACCAGTTTGTTGTTATTTTTAATATATCTTCAGGTGGTGTTTTAGAATGCTTTATTGACAACTTCATCCAATTAATAACAAATTTACCCTTACGCAAGCGTCTTCCAGCAACAGCTACTTTAGCAACAGTAGTAGTAACATAAGAAGGAACAACAAATTGTCATAAACTTTTGTAAAAAGTTAAAAGAAAAGTTAAGTAGCAGCCCCTAACGTCCCACTGCAGACGTCTTCACTCATATCACAGGGTTTTAAGAGCATAGACCCAACAGAGATTAGCAGGCATAATACACAAGTGCACTCTCTATTCCTTCAATCTCGTAGTCTGATGTTAATCCGACACGACCGAAGAGAGATCGGGTGCAGGACCGACGGCTTATCGTGCTTTCCGAAGCACGACGGTGAATCACACCGCCAACTTCCCAACTTCGATCAAATATTGAGAAAATCTTAATAGAAAAGTCAATATCCATTTTTAAATTGGCCCGACCCGGGACTCGAACTCAGGATCTCATGTCGAACATGCTAACCACTAGACCAATGAGGTAGTTTAAACTTTTTTAGGCTACATACATACATACATAGCATCACGCCTTATTCCCATAGGGGTAGGCAGAGAGCACGTCCTTCCACTAGCCACTATCCTTGCATATCTCCTTCGCTTCCTTACATACAAGTTCGTCGGATTAGAGTACTCTTGACCTAGCCCTTATTTAAAATGTCCTGAATTTGGTTCATGAACGTTCGCCTTGGTCTTCCCCTTACAACTTTCGCATTCACTCTTGACTCATAAATCCTTTTTGTCAGTCTCCTTTCATTCATTCTCTCTACATGCCCAAACCATCTAAGCATACCTTNAACACTCCAGGCATGCACTGCCAGTCTGGCTTTTGAGACACCATCTGGCTATTCATAAAGGCTTGTAGAGCACCATTTACCATATTCCCTGCATTCACTCTCCTTTCAATATGACTTTCACATCTTCCATCTTTTGTAAATTTAGATCCCAAGTATACAAATTTTTTCACCTTTTCCACATGTTCCCCATCTATCAAAATATTGCCAGTCATCATAAATTCATCTCTTTCAAAAAGCATTATCTTTGTTTTGTTTACTCACTTTCACTCCTTTCTCTTTTAAAGCTTTATTCATAATATTTACAATCTCCTGTAACTCATTAGCGGATGACGCAAGTATTACTTAATCATCAGCGTAGAATAAACATTTGATGAGTAATTCATTTATTCTTAACCCATACATACTTTCTTTTAAATCTGTCAAACATTTATCCATGAATAGGTTGAACAGCCATGGTGACGCAACACATCCCTGTCGAACACCTCTTTCGACAGGAAACCACTCCGTGTACGCCCCGTTTATTCTGACACAAGCACTAGAATCCTCATAGAGAGACTTCAATGAGAATTCTATTTAGGCTACATAAAATTTACAATTTATTCAAGATGGAATGGAGCTAATTTTTAAGAGTTAATTTAACTCTTATGGAAAATCTTTGCTTGTAGGTCAGTAACAAGGCACAGTCAAAGCTCCTAATCTGTCTAGACCCAGACAGAAAAAATGTCTATGCCACTTTACCCATTCTATGGAGTGACTAAGGTCTTAAAGATCAATATTGTGTACAGAGGGCTTGATGCAACAATACCATGAAGTTGTTAAAATATGAGGGATGCAACTTTACTAAGAAATGGTATTTACAAAAAAGGAAAAAAGTGACATTATCATTAAATAGTGATCCTCAATTTTCTTCAAAAAAAAACTTAGGAAACACGAGTTCGTCCATCGTCACAAAAAATCGCAAAGCGTTTTTCGATATGTCCAATTCTTATTTGAGGCGGAAGTATATTCCGTAATATTCTTTAAGAACATATAAAATAAGGTACTTAAACTGACTTGGGCTTTAGTAATCAAGCCATTTTTAGGATTAATTCCAGTTTTTTTAGTATTTCAGAAAAATATATATCTACCACTGCCTCATTGGTCTATTGGTTAGCATGTCTGACTACAGACATGAGGTCCTGGGTTCGAGTTCCGGGTGGGGCTAATTCAAAAATCGATATTGAGTTTTCTATTGAGATTTTCTCGATATTTGGCCGAAGTTGGGAAAAATTTGGCGGTGTGATTCACTCCAGTGCCTCGGAGAGCACGTTAAGCCGTCCGGTCGTGTCGCATTGCCGTCACGTCTGACTAAGAGTGAAGGAATAGAGAGCACACTTGTATACTATGCCTGCCAATCCGCAGTGGAGCAGCGTGGTGGATCTATGCACTAAAAACCCTCTCCCGTATGAGTGTGGAGGCCCGTGCCCAGCAGTGGGACGTTAATGGGCTGCTACTTACCTTATACATCTACAGTGTAAATACAATAAATTCCTTGATTTAAGGATTATTTCGAAATTACCTAGTATTATCCGTAGGAAATGAAAAATTTACCTTTACATTACGAATACGTTTATCAAAATTTTCTTTATAACGTATATTTAATAATTGCAAAATTGTGCAAGGTTAAAAGTGCCATCTATTTAACAATTGTTACAATTTGTAACCATGGTGTAATGTATGGTATCAATTATTTCAATAGCAATTCACATCTTGTAAGTTCTTCGTAAATATGTCATTGATGTATGTCGTATATCAGAAACACCAAAAAGTTTATTGCGCTTTCGTAGATTTAGAAAAGGCCTATGATCGAGTGGTGAGGAATAAGCTGTGGGCAACGTTATGTACGTATGGGGTGAGCGGTAATCTGATTCAAGCATTGAAGTCTCTCTATGAGGGTTCTAGTGCTTGTGTCAGAATAAACGGGGCGGAGTGGTTTCCTGTCGAAAGTGATGTCTGACAGGGATGTGTTGAGTCACCACGTGGCTGTTCAAACTATTCATAGATAACTGTTTGACAGATTTGAAAGAAAGTATGTATGGGTTAAGAATTAATGAACTACTCATCAAATGTTTACTCTACGCTGATGATCAAGTAATACTTGCGTCATCCGCTAATGAGCTACAGGAGATGCTAAATATTATGAATGAAGCTTTCAAAGGGAAAGGAATGAAAGTGAATGTAAACAAAACGAAAGTTATGCTTTTTGAACGAGATGAATCTATGANCTGCGTGCCTTTATGAATAGTCAGAAGGTTTCTCAAAGAGCCAGACTGGCAGTGCATGCTGGAGTGTTGGTGCCAACATTTATGTATGGTAGTGAAAGTTGGGTATGGCAGAAGAATCACTTAGAAGAATCATTTATTTTACTTTTATGATTCTTCTCCCATACTAAACTTTCAATACCATACCATAAGTTTTGGCACCAACTTTGTTGTGCTAAACTTGTACGAGGCAATTTATCTCTTGTCGTTTCCAGATAACATCGTACCGGAACGATGCCTCTCGTTAGTCCAGACTCAGACAAATTAAGAAATTTCTAAGTTTACTTTGCCGGGAATCGAGCCCGGGGCCTCTGCGAACAAAGCGAATTCTCAAACCATTGCACCAGCGAAGCAATCAAGAAATTATGATTTTTTTGCTTTTAAAGGTCACGTACTTATTATTTAGATTTTATAAAATATTCAAAATTAATTTCGCTTTCTGTGAACCTTATTTGAAAAATTTGAATAATTGTCCCGAGGCCATTCTTGGTCTTGCTTCTTTTTGATTACAACACAGAAATATATAGAATGTTTTATTTATCTAAATTAGGGAAGAATGATAAAAACTTCTGCATTGCCTGACGGTTCTATATTAGTGAAAGTTGCGTATTCAAATTAAATGAATAAATTTTTATCAATTCATTTATTCATATATTCAATATTAGTTGGCCAATTTCAGTGAGTAATACTCATTAAACTGTGTCTATTTATTTAAAGCTTTATAAACACACAACGTTTGCTATGAAGATATTAATTTTCTCGAAAGCATACGTACATCAAACAATATTATACAGTTTCATTAATGAACTGACTTTGCTTTGCTTGTTGTGTTTTTACGTCTATACAACATATGTGATGAAATTAATTTCCTTTAATTATTTCATTTTTAAGCGGGTTAGATTTTGATGACCAAGTTTGTCTTTTCGATAGACTTAAAATGTAGCAAATTAACTTATTTTATATGAGCTCTCACTAATTTCCCGATATTCCCACAGGATCAGAAACACGCAGGTGGCTACAAATAGTTTATGTATATTATGTTACTTCACTATTCCACCCAATTCTTAATGTCTCGTAAATTTTAAAGAAATTTAATTTTTTATATTCTTTAAAACATTCAGTTACCTTCATTGTCATCTCAAAAAGAAAAATTATTTCATTATAAAAGTAATTATTAGATTTCTTGCTAATATTGTCTCGGTGAAATTAGCGTTTTAAATGGTATTAAACTTCTTATCAACAGGCAGAGTTGAATATTAAAATCGGCTTGTTAAGTTTTCTAGACTAAAGAATTTTTTGACTTAGTTTATTTTATTCTTATGATTATCATTAAAACCCTCTCAAAATTTTGGTCGTCCTTTCTTTTTAATTATGTCCGGTTGTCTCTCTTCATTATCCCAGAAAATCGTGATCCTTTTTAAAAATTATTCTGGAGTGCTAATAAAACCCTCATTTTGAAACGCGTACTGTCTCCCTTGAGAAATTCGTAGGCCCAACCGTAAAATTTGTATTGCAATAGCTAAATTATTTGTATAAAATATGTGTGAAAGTATTGTATTATATATGTCGGAGTACGCGAGTCTGTGGATCGGTGGTCCGTGTGTAATAGTCTGTGGAACGCTGGCGCCATCTGTGTATCGGCGTGGGAGCAGAGTCAATAAGTGGCAGTCCGGTGCGAGTCTCGGCAGTTCTCGAGTGGCGGTCGACCAGATCAGTCGACTGTTGAAACTGTCGCGTTCCTAGCTATTATTGTTATTGAGTTTGTGTAAATTGATATCGGGAACATTAATTGATTGAACATCATAATCCGAGTTAATTAACAAAGTGTTTGATTGCACCAACATTACCCACGACCGCCCACAGAATGAGAAATTATATAATGGATCCCATTAATGAAGATGTCGGCGGAGAACCCTACGCCCCTGTGCTTTATGCTACTCCGTTCCCTCTTATTCTCCGACATATATATCTTAAAAAGCAATAAGATATAACGCAAAATCCCCATCACCTACATTAAATTTCAATTCTAATAGAGGCAATTTGTCACATCTTTTGTTAAAACTATTTCGTATTTTTGTTGTATTTTATAAATTATATCGCGAACTCTCAGAACATATCTATATATATTTTTAAAAATGATATCCAGGATGATACTTACAGTGTAATCACAAAATGATTAAAATAATTGAATCTAATGTAAACTGTCCAAGTTTAAAGGATGACACCATTTTTATCACAATTTAACTCATATCAGTCTGATATCAATGCAAATATCTTTCACTTACGAAATTGTAATCAATGTAAATCGTCGTATTCCACAACAACATTGTTTTAAAAATAGCCCATAAAAAGTGAATAAATGTTACGAATAAGGCAATCTATGTTGGAAATACATCACGTAATTTCATTTTAGGTAACAAGCTGGCAAATATGTTTACTCCTGCTCGAAAGTGGAATATGAATACATTCGTTTACATTTACTACATTTCACATGTTGACTGAGCTCTGAATGGTTGCTTATTTACGAACCTATGATAAACATGAAGACTTTTTTCTGAAGTAAGTATAAGATAAAGTTTACAAGGGATTTGAAAATGACTGTTTACAGTGTAAATATTTATTATACTGGCAATGTCGGACTATAGATTTATTTTCATTAACATAAAAGCTTTATTTCACTTAGTTTTTAATTAATTCCTTTCTGATTATTAGACACACACTTAAATTCATAATCTAATCGATAAATATATATATTTAACTAATACATTTTTAATTGGTAATATAATTTACGTAGAATTTTCGACATTGACAAATTTAAAATTACTCTATACGTGTTGAAAAATTCTTGATTTCAAGTAAGTAATTTTATAATTTTTTAAATCGCTCCAGTATTTTTTACCTTGATAAAATTAAAAACAGTATAGGGTATCAATGATATCATTGGAATATGAGATAATCGCCAGTCGTGGGCCCAGTTTTCGCTACAATTTTCTTTAGATTGACATTTTTAACATTTGATATATCTTTTGAATGGAATGACCGATTTTAATAATTTAAAAAGTATTCTATAGCTATTAAAACGGTCCTTAATAAAATATGATTTATCGGAATAAGGATTAATACAGAGGCATAATATGGTTTGATAATTGTCGGCACTTTTATTAACTTTAAAAATGTAAAAAAGTAGTTTTAGTGGCATATGTACAGTAGTTGGACATATGGTATCACGGACTTTTTTGTAGATATTAATACGTTCTATAATATTGGGGAACATTTATTTGTACTATCATCAATAGTTTCCACAGCGCATGCGATGACAGATTTATTAGTTCACACCTTTGTATGTATGTAACATACAAAAACACAAACGTTTCCTTTTTATATTTACATAATATTAGTTTACAAAAATATTTTTTGCTGTTTATGTTCAAAACTTTAGTTAAGAACGCAGCAGAATTCGGAATAGTTTTTATTTTCTTCACTTAGAAACTAATCAAATCAGAAAACATTACGCTGTGATATCACAAAAAGTCATTATTATCGATGAATTACTTTATAAAGGTTATTTTTAATGTTCAAACTGATTTCTTCTAAAATCAGTTTTTTAAATTGATCTTGCAATGATTTTAAAATAGCTTTTTGTATCAAAAACTTTTATAAAACCTACTATACTTTTTCATGTGATCACGTGACATATCGATATAAAACGCCATTTCCATACATTTTTTAAGCATTCTACCGGTGTTAGTTTACTTAGTATATCATCTTGTCTACAGGCCCAGCAAAGATGACGCCTCGGTATTAAAATTTCATTGTCACTGTTTGAAATCAAATATTACCTATAATATTCAAATAGCTTTTCTGTAAAATCAGCTTTTTTGAAGTGTTCCATTTTCTTTCCAAAGCACCAGTAAAATATGATGACAAACGCTGCATATAGTACATTTAAAATAACTTCAACCTTTCAGACTGGAAGTTTAAAAAGTTAACGTTGAATAGACTGCTCGTTATTACTCGTCTAAATGAAATCGGATTGCGTTGTCAAAGGTTAACTCGCCATAAAAGCGGAACAAATTGCCACTTAGCGGGCAACATTACTTGTGTCCACTGTCATGAGACAGAATGAAAATTACTTATTGGCATACGTATTGCAACACGGACAATGTAAATATTTCATAGCTTATTATTAGTACACACTCTCGCCATATCTATATTGCATATTTAGGGGAGAAATGGCATGAAAGGGACACGTATTGAAAGGGACAATTCAAATGACTGGTAAAATAAAAACAATTTCGAGACAACACTATTTATCTCGTATGGCAACCTTGACGCAAGTTCGTTCGCGGCTAACTTCATATTCCTGTCATTTTAAACATGGCGGATTCGTGAGAGTGTTCATAATAGGATTGAATAGTATTTTTTTCTGTTATAATTGTGAAACGTCTTATCGAGTGCTGCGAGTTAATTATTTATGTGTGTATCACTGTTTAAGATAGGTTGGACATCCACAGATACGAGAACATAAGGTCAGTGAACTTTAATTTAATATTGTGGATTTTGTGGTTATGTTTTCAATTTTTGTATGATATTTATGAAAGGGACACAACAAACGGTTATGAATGTGATGTCCCCTTCATAACTGTCCCTTTCAAGACTGCTATTTTTCATTAGGTTTCTAATAAATTTTTTACTTCTTTTTCAGTATAGAAATGCCACCTAAGAAGAGAACGCGTATCGATGCAAACAAAATTGAAAACGCAGTTAAGGAAGTGTTACAAAAAGGCATTTCTGTAAGATCGGCTGCAAAAATAGTTAATGTGAGCAAATCCCATTTGCATAGATTGGTCGCAAAATCTAAAGCTTCTCAGTGTTGTTCATTTCTTTATGAACCAAACATTGGCAATAAAAAAGTTTTCACTGTAGACCAAGAATGTTCTCTGACAGATTACTAAAAGACCTCCGCAAAAATGTGCCATGGATTAACAACTAAGCAAGTCAGAGAACTAGCATATCAGTATGCTGTTCGTTTAAATCTTACTATACCATCGTCTTGGAAAGAAGATAATAAAGCGAGTCTAGATTGGCTGAAGGGTTTCTTAAAAAGGCATGATTCGTTGAGCGTAAGAAAACCAGAGAATTCTTCACTAGCAAGAACTACGAGCTTTAATAGACACAACGTTCAAAACATTTTCGATAACTTAGAGAATTGTTACCTAAAGCATAATTTCCCTTCAAATATGATTTGGAACTTATATGAAACTGCATGCACGACGGTTACTAATGCACCCAAGATAGTTGCCCAAGCAGGTGTTAAGAGAGTTGGTCAAATCAGCTCAACAGAACGTGGCTCGCTTGTAACTATGCTGGGTTTCGCAAATGCTGCTGGTGAAAGTATTCCTCCTGCTTTTATATTTCCGCGTGTTCATTTTAAGGAACATATGCTTGAAAATGGTCCTACGGGCGCTTTAGGCCTTGCAAATGTGTCTGGTTGGATAACCGAAGATTGTTTTTTAAAAGCTTTAAAACATTTTGTTCATTTCGTCAAGCCTAGTGCTGAATCACCAGCTTTAATAGTCCTCGACAACCATAACACACATATAACTATTAATGTAGTGCTGTATGCCCGAGCAAATAATATAATGATACTAACCTTTCCACCTCACTGCAGTCACCGCCTGCAACCCGTCGATGTGACCGTATTCGGATCGTTCAAAGCTCGGTATAGAGCTAGCATGAATGACTGGATGACTTCAAACCCTGGCAAAACTGTCACAATTTATAATGTGGCTCAATTTGCTAAAGATGCTTTCTATGCTGCTTTTAATATGAATAATGTAACTTCTGGTTTCAAGAATACCGGAATATGGCCAATTAATAAAAATATTTTTTCGAATGAAAATTTTTTACCTGCTTTCGTTGTCACGAGACTGTGGTCGGTCTGTCGACCGACCACAGTCTCTTAAGACCTCCACTGATTCAGCTGAAAACTCTGATGAATCTTCTTCAAATGAAGAAGAACTGCCTCATAGATCTTCTTGCCTTAATAATCCCGACTTTAAGTTATATAAAAGTGTTAAATTATATTCATCTTTTAGATGAAAATGGTAAGATTTAATAATGACAATAATTTTAGTCACTTTTTAATTTAATTTTTATTGTATAACTACATATTTCCTCGAAATGAGGTACTCTCCCTTTCATAAATTACTACGTCCCTTTCAATGCAGTCCATTTATGAAAAGGACAAAATACACACTTTTTAAAGGTGCGAAAATAAACAACTAAGAATTGATTAATAACAATTATTCCATTTTATTTCAATAGTTTAATAATTAACGCTTCCTATTCGACTCCAACCTGTTCGAAATATTTTCTCAATCACATACTAGGACCTCAAAATCAAAAATGTCCCTTTCATGCCACCCTTCCCCTACTAGCTGAACCGCATAACTTTTGTACACCGCCTTTTTTTCAGAATTCATACTTATCGCTTTCAAATAATGTAATATACAATATTTAATATATTTTTAAATGAAACTCATCCTTTGTATCAAACAAGAACAAAATCCAGCAAAAGGAAATAAACAGTTTTGGAGATATTATGTATATATTGTACTAGCTGAACCCGCGTTTGCGTGGAATGTTTTTTTGGTAGCATTTTCATTAATTTAGGCAAATTGTTTTACAAATAAGAAACATACCCACACTGCCCTTTGAGCGTGGAATTTCCTAAAATTTACTTTTGATAGATTCCATCATGTCAAAAAAAATTCTGGCCAAGTTTTACATACCATAAAAGATATAGTTCGTAAATTTGAAATTTAAATTTTGTTTCAATGTGAAATTTTAATTTTTTTGTAATTAATACTCCCGCAACCCTCGTTGCGCGTGAGATTATTCAATAGATACCTGGATATCTCTTTTATATATAGATTATACAATGCAGGAATATTTTGGTGACAGATGCTTGGATTTGAATCCAGTCCCTCCCATCGGCGATTTACATGTAAAGTCTAATTATTTATATATTATCTTTAAGAAGGAATGGCAGAGTAATGTACAACATTGCCCTACTGCAGACTTTAAGATTTTATATATTATTTCATGGCAAAAAACGTTACTTTCTCAAAGATGTATCTAAATTCTCGGGTATTTTAAGCATCTTCCTCTTAAAGTGCCTCTCCGACTAGCGGAGGTTGGCAGTCAGTTTAGCATATTTAATAAATCTGTCTCTTGCGAATGCCGCCCAACTATAGAAATAGTTGGGCGGCACTCGCAATCCCAGTCCATTCTCTTATGTTGCGAAGTTATGATTTATTTCTACGGCCAACACTCCTTTTACCAGTGACTTTGCCCATTGTGATGAGTTGCAGAAGTCCAGTACCTCTCGTGTCTAAGGGTATGACCAAGGATACTTTCCTCAACTAAACAAAACTTGTTCGTTAAATTATATCTGAGTCCAATTTATTGCCAATGCGTCTATATGCCCGCATTTCGAATGCTTCAATAATTTTTCTGAGATCTTCTTTTACTGTCCAAGCCTCGCATCCATAAAGAAGAATGGACCAAACGTAACATTTAAGAAGACGAACACGCAATGGAATTTTGAGATTGCGACAACAGAAAATTTTCCGCATTTTTTAAAATTAATTCCGTGCTATTTCGATACGCGTCTTAACTTCTTGATCACTCTCCCAAGCCTTATCAAGCCACCTAACCAAATATATGTAGTAGCGTACTCGCCCCAAACTTTGGCCAATTATAACATAAGTAAAGATAAATATTGCATATTAATGGATTTTCTCTGCAGGTTCGATACCAGGTTTTAAAAATTACGACGCTATTTCTTGTAACTGGTTATCTTTGAAAATATTCCATCACCTTTACCGCTGTACATTTTTTTCAGAATTTATCATCGTATTTTTTACGGCATCCTTTTTATGTCCCTCGATGCGCATGTCTTAGCAACTATTAACTTGAATAAATAAAATAAGTTTGAAACTTTTCGTCACTTTCCAAGGTTACGAATATATTCTTATTTTCCATCATACCATACAATTCGTGTTTGTAAGTCTTAAACATGACTTTTTTAGGCGTTAATAACTCGATAATAAGTTGCCATTTTTATATAAAATTTCTCAAAATATTCCCTATTCAATTAGGCTTCGCAAGGTTGTGTCACCAGATTATTTTAGTACGATAATCCTATTTTTCACTTTTCTTTCTATGACAACTAGGTTCAATTGAAAGTTAAAAGAAATAATGGATCACTGTGAAACAGGTAAATGTCATAATAAACTCAACTAGCACATGGTGCATTTCCTGTCATGTTTATGATAGTGTCAATATATTTAATCTCACGTTTACGTTGGATGTGTAGGTATTGGCAACATTTTAATATCCGTGGTTCTTTGTTGTGTACTTTGCTCTTTTATAAAGGCGAATCTCTTTAATTTTGGCTTTTAGCCAAACTCCGCATCAGATATTGGCATTTTAAGCTTGTTGTTATCGTTTTTACAGACAAGGTTTAATTTTGTTTTCAATTGTAGGAACTAAAATGTAAAAGTATTACACCTATTTCGCGGCGTTTTCTTGGTTTTATACAATTATATTGTTTTAATTCAATTTTACACCGGTCATTCGATGGTAAGTAATGATACAATCTATGATGGAACCATGATAACTTGGAAAGAGGTACTTTACTTCTTCTGATTTCTACACAGTTCGACGAACTCGCTTTGCTAGGAGAGGAGTCGGGTTCTATCCCCGGTAAGGCAAATTTAGAAAATCGTTTTTTCTAATTTGTCTGATGAGAGGTTTCAGCCGTGGCTAGTTACCACCCTACCAACAAAGACACATCTGCAAACAAAGAGATTTGTGTTCCGATACCATGCTATGTAGAAACCATATGAGGTATATCGCCTCTTACCAGATTAGCGCGCTTCCATCTCAGACTTTATCATCGCATACCATCAGGTAAGATCACAGACAAGCGCTAAACTGTCAGTAATAAAAAAAACAGTGTCGTATTGATGCGGATTTTTTTCTTGGCGCTCTTTGCTGGTAGAGTGGTAAATAATAACGGCCGAAGCCTCTCATAAGTCCAGAACAAGACAAATTAGAAAATGCAATTTCCTTGATTTACCCTGTCAGAAATCGAACACAAGATTTCTTTTAGCGAAGCGAGGACATGCAATCTTATATCCATGTTTTTTTTATCTAGTTATTCCCCGACGTGGCGATCGAGAACTTTCGTAGCTAGAGAGTTTATTATTCATTTATTGTATTAAAGCGTTACAAATTGTTTCCTAAAGTTATATTAGATTATGTTATACTATGTTATGTTTCTATTATAATACATTGATTTATACTACGCTGCGTTTTCCGATTACAATATAGTTATATCATATATTACCTGAGTCATTAGATTTGTTGATATTATGTTATCATACTTTGTTATATCCGTGTTTGCGACGCTATATTCACCATATTTTCAACATCTATAATTGAACATTTACAACCAATTATTCTTACTAGGATTTTTTGGGCAAATGTTGTATATTTTTATAGGACCAATAAAGCTATAGTGACAAGGTTGATTTACTTTTATTATCTTAGAGAGGCAACAAACTACAAATGGAACTACAAAAATAAAATAAAGGTGAGCAATTTAGGATATATAATGTGACATGTGAGAACCGTTTTCGCTAACCTTATATAATATATAAAAGAATATAAGAGACTCTTGGGGAGAAGGGTGAATAAGTACGACGAACTGACGACATAAAAACGTGTGAAAAAGTAGAAGTGATCCCAAGTTATGTTACCGACACAAAATATGAAGTTAGACATGTAGATTCTTGTTAAAAGTTCAGGTTCGAGTCCTAACACAGAGTCTGGGATTAATTAATTTTACAGCAATTTTAGAAAATTTTAGTTTCAGTCATGATGAATAGGAGGCGTTAAGAATAACTCGTTATCACGCTAAAAGCAAATACTCGCAGCTTAATTCCTTATTCCTCAGCAGTAAGTTTCGTTGAGGTGCTGAGTGTGATCTACGCTTCGAGAAAGAAATAATTATGTAACTAGGTTAACTCATTATTATGATAGTATGTTACACCACTTAACATCCAGTGAGACAAGAGTCAAGCATTCACCAAAAAGGGTTTTCCTTTTGATTCACGAGAAAGTCAAAGCTGCCTGCTATGTTACTCCAAGAGTTTTGATATTCTCTCTATATAATAGTGAGAGTAATAGATTTGCGATTCGATTCCCAGCAAGTCTATTTTAAGAAAATGTGTTTTCTAATTCTCCCAGTTCTGGTACGAGACTTCAGCGGTAACTAGTTACTCAAAGCAAAAACCTGTTACAAAAAGGTAGATTATCTTTTTCCAAAAAAGGTTGCTATCATCTTAGATAATCACTTTCCAATAGGTGAGATTACGGTGAAACAATCATTCGTCAACGGCAAAAAGGAGTAGGCTTTAAATAAAACCACAAAATGGAGTCTGAATTCTAATTCACATGTCATCGTGTTCGTAACATTATTGACATTTTAATAAATAACATTAAATATTTACACTTTATTATCACAATATACATCAGTAAATTCTACTATATTACTATTTGGAAAAATATACAATTCACTAACTCTTTCATCACCGATTGGTAAATCGTTCTCACTGAATCTATTCGACGTTGATTTCCTTCCAGACATATCCGGAAGATGTGCGCTGTTTCGGAAGGAGCCAATTTCATCTGTTTTTCTCGATCTATAAAAATTTTCCCTGTTCGACTCCGTGTTTTGATTTCTGGTACAATGGCATGAATTCCTGGACACCTTCAAGGAGTCCACTGGAGTGATATTAATTGATTTTCTGTTTGAGTAGACACTTCTCTCGTTTGTTGAGCGGATGGACATGACCCGCGTCCTGTACGATTGCCCATCCTAAACATAAAAGATTTATTTACAATGGTATGTCTGAGATATAAGTACCTTAATGACATGACTAAGTCATGAAAATTATTTTCTGCCCATAACCGTTGTACACTTTGAAACCATCCATTCTATGTGCCCCAATAATTCATTAGCAATGCAATAATACGAACATGGTTTTCGACCACTAAACTCATTCAATCACACATCACCAGACTTTTAATACTATCCATGATTGACTTAACATTTTGCAAAATGTCTCACTATTCCTTAGAAGGTGTATTTATTTTTTTATTGCTGACAGATTAGTGCTTGGCTCAGAGTACACCTGATGGTAAGTGATGATACAGTCTAAGGTGGAAGCAAGCTAATCATCACACAAATCTCTGTCTGGCGGTACATCTTTGCTGGTAGAATGGTAACTAGCCACGACCGAAACCTTCCACCAGTCCAGACTCTGACATAATTATCATGACAATCAATTTAATTACATGAAATATTTAAATATAGATGTCTTTATTTATCGATGCTTTTAAAATACAGGTTATTAATACATTAGGTATTACTATTGCCATTGGTATTGCCGTATCTTAAAAGTTTATTGTTATGAATAAAATAGGTAGATTAACAGATTATTGCATGCTTTTAGGTAACAGAAACATGATAAAAGTTCAGTGGGCGGAATTATCATATGATAATGATCTCAAATATTATGTTTCCAAATAATATCGTAGCGAACTTAAACTAAATGACGCAAATTCACAACTAACAAACTGAAAAAGTACACGTTGTAAATCTACATAACTCCTTTTATGTTACTAGTAAGAAGGCTACTTAACTTCATCATTATTAAAGTTTTAAATTTACTCACCTCGTAACTATCGTTGGAAAACCGGTTTCGCTTCTGTCTTAAAGTGAAACGTTGTTTGAACTCCTTTTTAAATTTTTCCTGCAACAAGGGATCAAGTATAACTTAACAGTAAATGGGATTTTAAAGTTTTGTATATACAGAATATTTTTATTATTCATTGAAATTAAATTTTGCCCTAGAAAAATATATAACAAAATGTAAAAAAACATAGTATATGTTATACAATCGTTAATCTAAACTAATATTATATAGAGGAAACATATTCGTGTATATATATATATATATATATATATAATGTGTGTGTGTGTGTGTTTCTAATGTTTTCACACAAAAACTTCTAGACTGATTTATAAATTTATACACCATTAGAACGACATAGGCTATATTACTTTCCCATAAAATAGGGATCCTTAATAAAAATGTAACCCAAGGTGTGAAACAAAAAATCTGTCATCGCGTGCGTTACGAAAACTACTGATAAAACAAAAAAATGTTCTACAATATTATATAACGTATTAATATCTACAAAAAAGTCCGCGAAACCACATGTCCTACTATTGTAGTTATGCCACTATAACTACTATTTTACATATTAAAAGTTAATAAAAGTGCCGACAACAATAAAACTATATTATTCATACCTCAGTATTAATCCTTATCCTATTAAATAACATTTCATTAAAGATATTTTTTTAATACCGTTACGAAAACTTTTGAATACCGTTTTAAGTTCTGTAAAATGCTTTTAAAATCACTAAAATCCGACATTTTATCAGTCATTCTAAAGAAAGTAATGTAACCCGAGTCGAACTCCAGAGCATCAAATTATGCCACAAAACAAAACTACGTCAAATATTGCGTGTAGGGAAGTTCTGAGACAACAAAGTATTACAAATAAATCTCTTATCAAATACTATAGAAGAATCTTACATTTTGATTTTTTGTTTTTATTTTTAACAATCAAGATAAAAATATTGGAACGATTTAAAAAATTCTTTCTATACCTGTACAGTGTTTTTAATTTACATACTACGTAAATGATATAAAGTAAAATCTATATAATGATAAGATTATGAATGTGATCGTTTATCTAATAATCTGAAGAGAAGCAATTAAAAAGTAAGTGAATTACCCATTATGTTAAAAAAAATCTCTGTCCGACATCGTAGAATTTCCACTGCCACGAGATTGGTATCGACGCGGATAAAACCGCATATTGCTAGTCGTTAATAAAATACTATTCTCAAATTTTTCATTATTATATTACATACTTTCTATCAATCTACAATTCTATCGTTCATACAAACTAAGAACTGTCACTAGGCGAATATTCCTTAATTCTCCCGTGCTGTTCCTCTTATACGCCCCACTCAAAAATAATAAATCGACCAATGACACTTTTAAAATTTGAGAATTTCCGGACTGTGTTAAACCGGATGTATGTAAACGTTCACTGATATAATTATAAAGACCTCAGCATAATAAACTAATAATATTAAAAATTAAAAATAAAAAAAAATATAGTAATTTAATAGTAAACCACAAATAAAATAATCATGATCGCTAACACATGTTAATACAGTTCTTTCATATAATCATTATTTACCTAAATATTTTAAAAGGCCATCTTGTGAAGGATCATATAAAAATTAAATGGTTTTCTTCTAAATAATTCGTTTTAAAAACTCGTGGTAAATGGACGACTTTACAGTATTTTTTATATAACTTGCTTGTATTGTTCTTTACGGTATATTAAGCTAAACGTTTTGAAATAAAAACCATAAAACACGTATGGGAACAGGAAAATGGTAAAGGATAACATGCGATACCCTATTTTATGTTCTTATCCAGAAGTAGATAGCTAGTTACGACGTCGTATTTTGTTTCACATGGCGATAGTTTCAATATGTTTACGTTAATTTTATTTCTCAGCTCGCAAGTCAACCCGATACTAGTTAAATGCATTTTCAAAAGCGGATTAGATGTAAACTTAATAAAACCTAGGATGTATCGACGTTACTTTAAATTCGTTATCTTAAATGTAACTTTATTTTTACAAAAATATTAAAAATAAAGGTTTTTTAATGTAGAAATTACTTGGAAAAATAACGATCACCAAGAATGCCAATATATCATTAATTGATATAATATGATGATTTAAAATGGTAAGTAAGCTAAGTAGCTATCCATTAATGTGCCACTGCCGGGCTTCTTCACTCACAGGATATGCATTTGGACTCTACTGCGGATTGGTATGCATAATACACAAGTGTATGCGGTAACACAAATGTTTTCTGTATTCCTTCACTCACATATTTCTATGATACGGTAATCTGGAGAGAGATAGGGCGCAGGACCAACAGCTTAACGGGCTTTTAGAGTTGATGTGCTTTTTAAATTTGCCCGACCCAGGACTCAAACCCAGGACCCTATGTCTGCAATTGAACAAGCTGACCACTGGACATAGAGATTTTTTAATTAGCTTCACGGCAAAGTAAATTATTTCTCACTCTGGGGTGAAAAGTTCGCTCTTCGCCGGGTGAATGCGGAACAAAAATGTCTCCTTTCTTCCAGGTAACCTGGAAACGCCTTTTTTATCAGTCCTCTTCAGTTTCGCGGGCGAGAACACCTTGTTATTGTCTCTTGGTGCGTAATAATTTCAAATCAACTAACAAAAATAATATATAAAGCTACTACTTACATTGTATATAGCGTAGATAAACGGATTATAGCAGGAGTTGCTCATCGCGAGCCAATCGAAGCAGAAGAATATTACGTTTATATATCTGTACCTGAGAATATATTGTATTAGTTATTTATAATATGAAGAATAATATGAAGCTTAACTAATAATCAATATATGTATTTGTTTATTAATTTCAATTATTTACTTCGCACTCTGCCTATATATATGTACGTGTAACTTGTTAAAATTTTCTGTTGTTAATTAAATATTTGTTTATTCATCCGATTCAATACAATTTTTAAAACTTATAATAATATTATTATTCAATAATTTATTTTGCGTAAATATTGTGGAATACCTTTTATCCAAAGCTTGCGTTAAAGCTTTAAAAGTTCTATGTGATTGTTTTAAGAAGCTTGTGCTAGATGGCATAAATATTGACTTAAATTTTTATTACTTATTATGTAGTTAATAAATTAATTCTAATTAAGCAGTTTCGCAAAGTGAAAGTGCGTAATTACAACAAGATTGACACCGAACTAGCAAATTAATTAAAGCAATTTATTATCGGTTTTCATCAATCATACAGTTTGTCGGTAAAATAATTAGTGACTTAGTTGATTTTGGGCACGAAACCTTCCAAGACCATAAAATACTTAATATTAAATGTTATTAATATTCACATCGTACCTATTACATTCAATTTATAGTTAATACCAATTTAAACACACATATTCGTCTTTCATTCTAAGTTTGTTAAGTTTTGTACCATATAGTATCATACCAAGGCTATTTATCGGATTAATGGTAATTTTTCCGAAAATATTTCTCCAAACCATGAATGAGAACAGAATTGTAATTCCACAATAACGTCTGGCCTTGTATAGTAAAAATGTTTATTGTACGACGATACGCATTTACAAAAATTTACCACTTTATCACTATAATTTAGATTTTTCAGCTTTTAGAAAATATTTATTTAAATTGTTGATGGAAAAATGTTCTTAAAATATTAATAATTTTTTAAAAGACAAAATGCAAAAAACGAAATCTTTTCTTCCTATTTGTATAGTTTTTGGTAACAATATTTGTGAATAATAATACTTATACTAATTTTAAAATGACATTGTTAAGGATTCTTTTTAGATGAGTTAATTTTATATCTATTGTAATGACTGTGTATACCCTGAAATTATGTGATTATTGTACGCTAATATGACTTATTCTAATTATGAAGTATTTGCATGCTAAGAATGTCAGAATATGTTGGAAACAATAATAATATTTAAGACCAATTTATGTATCCATATTAAAGCAAACAAAAAAAAATATTTTATTGCAATATCTTCATGCTATTGGGAGGAGGCAATCTAATAATACCTAATTGTTAGTAAAAAATGTATATTGGTAAGTAAATTGAAAACACTTACTCATTTATGGATGGGAAAAATGACTGAAGCAACAAATAGCTTTGTAAGGGAAGCCAGCAGAGTGCGAATAGTGCCACCACTAGAACCAGCATTTTTATGACCTGCGTAAAAAGAAAATTATTTAGTATATGTGAGCGGAATTATGATGTACATAATACATATAAAATATTTTTTAGATGTGTATCCCACATATGTAAGTAGATGTAAAACATTATAGGCAAGCTACGCACAGCTTTAATGTAAGTTACTAGTTCAAACTAAGGCGTCCCAACGGAATAAATTAAAAATATATAATTTATTTCTCTGGGTATCAAGCCTGGTGCCGCCTTTACATAGACACAACTTAATCGGTTTTTCCGTAAGGCTTATAAGATTGAATTTTATATAACATGGAAAAGGAATTTGGAGAGTTAAAGTCCTAGCCGATAAGTCTATGTTCAAAAGTGAAAGATGTCACCTTCCTCTGTTCAATGGATTACTCCCACAAAGACTATTGCCATTATTGGGACGATCTATCATCAATTGAAATGAAGACGAGACGAGTACTCATTTTGTTTTTAATGATTCGGACAGATGTTTAATGCTATCCCGAAATTAAATATTATTCCCCATAAAACTATGTTCTTTGGGAAAACATTTGCGGTCCAGGGGATTGAATTATGAAACGAGCGACGATCAAAGAGGAAAATTTATTGAACATATTTAAAAACCTCATCAAGGTTTCAAAGACTATATATATATATATATATATTAGAATGTATATTTTGTATGTATCTATATATGACACCTTTTAGATATCACTACGCATTTTCCTTACAAAATTTCTGTAACCCTAAGGTTGCCTGGCAGAAATCGCATTTTGTACCCTATGATTAAGTTATTATGTCTATTTCATGTATTGTTTGTCGTGTACAATAAAGTATATTCTCTCTCTCTCTCTCTCTGTTGCGGGTACTCACTGAACTTACTTTGGCAAGTACCTGTATCAAAATTACCACGAACGGACGGGAATAATCGGTATAAACCACTCCCTAGGAATTATTCTTCACGCAATACGTTCCGATACAAGCTTAAACAGGCCCTATTTTAAGTATTTAGGCTGTAGAAGGAGGTTGTATGCAAGATTGTACATTTTTTCCACTTTCGAGAAACCACATTTTGATAGATTCAACCCAAGGCATCTCACTCACAGGTATTTAGGTTTCCACGGAAATAAGTATTTTGAAAGCAACCAACTTGCCAACGTTCTCAGAGTTAGATAATGGTTGAATTTCAGAAATTTCTATATTAGTTATCATCTCCATAGTCACTCAATTACCCTGATATGAAAATTTACAGTGACATACTAAGTAAGTTCCATAACGGCGCAGAAGCTTTCAAATATTTAAATTAGTTTATGTTTACATTGTCTTGGTTTGTTTACTTACTTCGTATCGTAACGTTTACTTAAGCGTTCTTGTGAAAATATTCAAGTAGTTTGATATACCGAACTTACATTAAATATAAGCTTAAAATAATATGTTACCGTATACATTAAATTTTAGGCCTATATTCAATGTTTGTAATATTGTCAATTATAGATTTGACAGGGGAAAGTAAAGTCACATTTTAAAGAAACATTTAACATATATAATTTTGTATCAATTTATGTATGTTTTGGTCTGATGAAAACAGATATGGTAGCCAGAATTGTAAATAATTACTTATGCTACAATTTGAAATATAAAATAAAATTGTGCCATCAATCAAGTCATGATAAATCCAAGGATACAACACAAAATCAAACGGTAATGTTAAAAAAAGCTTGATTAATGAAACATAATTTAAGTACTTCAATCGCAGTGTTACATACATACATAGCATAACGCCGCATTCCCATAGGGGTAGGCAGAGACAACATCCTTCCACTTGTCACGATCCTTGCATATCTCCTTCGCTTCTTTCATTCTCATTAAACCTTTCATACAAGTTCGTCGGTTTAGAGTACTCTAGACTTGGACCTTAATGAAAATGTCCTGGATTTGATCCAAGAACGTTCGCCTTGGTCTTCCCCTTCGAACTTTCGCATTCACTCTTGATTCATAAATTCTTTTGTCAGTCTCCTTTCATTCACTCTCTCTGCATGCCTAAACCATCTAAGCATACCTTTCTCAATTTTAGTCACTACGTCTTCTTTTATACCACAACGTTCTCTTATCACACTATTTCTCACTCTGTCACTCAGTTTTAATCCACTCATGCTTCTCAACGCTCTCATCTCTACCGCATTTATTTTACTTTTGTAATTCTTCTGCCATACCCAACTTTCACTACCATTCATAAGTGTTGGCACCAACACTCCAGCATGCACAGCCAGTCTAGCCCTTTGAGACACCAACTGGCTATTCATAAAGGCGTGCAGAGCACCATTTACCATATTCCCTGCATTTACTCTCCTTTCAATATCACTTTCACATATTCCACTTGTTCCCCATCTATCAAGATATTACCATTGATCATAGATTCATTTCTTTCAAATAGCATAACTTTCCAGTTTCCATCATGAATTATTTAATATAAAGTATATGTATATTCAATATAAACAAAGTTGTCATCAATTATATTCTTTAAAACAATTTGGCTTATTATTTTAATATTTTGTCTAACAAATATTAAATATTACCTTCTTTTTATTCTTCATTTGGTTGGCATCGCGAATCTCTTGCGCGTTTCCCGGAGCTCGTGCACCCCATAACTTCATAGCCATATGGGCGTAGGCGAATGTTATGACACATAGTGGAATGATATACTGTTTAAAAGAAAAATAATTTAATATCCTTATAATATCCTACAATTAAATCCAACTTTATAGTGTTGACAATTAAAAATATTTTTATATGAATATATTATTATAATAAATTCTTAAATTAATTAATTTCACATTAATAATTATTGATTGACGTTACTAAATATTTGCAATTTGAAAAAAATTGCGCTATATTTTTCCCAATAATCATATACGACGGGAGTAAAAAATTATGTACGAGTGTAATGTTTATTCACACACTACTTGTCCTTCATTATATTTTTCACTTCATTATATATTTCACATTTGTTAATACTGGCTGTTGTTAGTATCACGATAAAATTACTTTAAATAGAAAATTTTAAGTTAAAAGTGAAAAAGCCAATACATCCTGTGTTATATGGTTAGCAACTGAATAATTACTTGCCCTTTTGATAAGGAAAAATATCCTGAGGTT
This sequence comes from Elymnias hypermnestra, assembly GCA_015832385.1. NCBI lineage: Eukaryota > Metazoa > Arthropoda > Insecta > Lepidoptera > Nymphalidae > Elymnias > Elymnias hypermnestra. The sequence continues at coordinate 430,056 of JACTOM010000045.1, forward strand.
ATCTACATATATCAAGAGAAGATAGAGTGGTAAGCTCAAGCTTACTCGCCATAAATCCCTAACTCTACATTGAAAGATAATGTAGCCATTTTTCTTTTAAAAAAGATACAATGTATCGTAAATAATCAAATGTACATTTCATATAAGATTTAAGCATTGGGGACGATGTTTATTAAGTTGGGACTGAATTTGAAGGGAGACGTTGTAAAAGTACTTCCAGTGATTAAGGTCATGACGTAAGTAGCTCACAAAAACAATTTTATACGAATAGATTCGTAATACTTCTGGGATTTCGTTTGAGTTAGTATAATGTTTGAAGAGGATATCTTCATCTCAAGTATTCTGCAAATGAGGCGGAGAATTTTTTTATGTAAAAGCAATCTTTGAGAGATGAGCCAAGTTATAATTTTTACCTTGATCCTAAAACTTAACATTTCAGCAATGGATAACGTTACAATTATTTTAATAAAAACTTTTCTGTTTTATGTTCTCTCGTATTATGTTTTTATGATCAAGTTACCACAGTTATTTCTGTTATTAGTTAAACAAAGTAAATTCTTGTATTAACATGAATTTGTATAACTGAGTGGAAGCATAAAAACAAGGCGAAACATATGGAAAATAAGGTCATTTCCTACTTAAAACTGTAAACTGTATCAACTTCAAACGTCACCCGTTACAAGTTTTGTATTTTAGCTTGAATGAAAGTACTTTATTAACAATTCGAACAAGGTATAAATATATATAGGACGAATGTAAACTAATACTAGGAACTAAAGAATATCAGAAAGCGCCTACGTATTATTGGAAGTATAATGTCTGCGAAAGATATTGAAAGTGCGCTATTACAGCCAAGGAAACATATAAAAGGTCTTCGCGACTGAAAATATGAAACTTTAGAAATTTATTGCATTGTTGCGGATATTTATAATTTTATTCATTGTTATGATACATTGTTTGACGACATCGCTGGCGCAGTGGTATGAGTATTCCTCGAGTGGTCCTAGTTTCGATTCCCGGAAGGATTAATTTAGAAAATTTATCTCAATCTGGAGTAGTCGGCGGCTTCGTTCATGGCTAGTTATCACTTTACCAACAAAGCAAATGGTTTCTTGACAGCACGAGCTTCTGGCACGATGTAAAGACCATTAAGAGGTAAACTACCATTTACCAGGTTAGCGTTCCATATTAGACTAACACTATAAGGTCACAATCAAGCGTTAACTTGTCAGTAATAAAAACATAGCCTAGTGGTTAATCACCCGAATCTTTATTAAAGTTGTTTTGGATAGGTGCTTTCTAACATTTATTCAGAAGAATTTATGTATTTTAAAAAGGAAACTGGCAGCCTGTTAACGTCGCATTGTTGAGAATAGACATAATTTGACATCCCTAAACAATAGAATAATATTGACATTGAAGAAGAAGATATCTCAAAATAAGTGGCATATATTAACATTTGCATGCTATTGCATAGCAGATGCAGTGAGACTATTCTAATTTGTTTACACTATTATGTCCTACCTGTATTTAGCAAATAAATACATTTGATTTGATTTGATTTGATTTGATTTAGACCTAATCACTTATAGGAGGGTGGTTTTTTAGAGCATAGATTCGCCATGATTTTCCACTGCGGGCAGAATTTCTGGCAGTGTGTTTCTTTACCGAAAAGCATGATGTTGGATTGGAAATATTCTTGTTAGAAACCTGCCCAGGATTCAAAGAATCGAGAATCTATTCGTCTCACCACCAGGTCATTATATCTCATGGAGTCCACTTTAAATTATTAAACATATTTATTTGATAGGGGAAGGTACATATTCGTTCCCTTTCCCTTAGGATAACCATTGTAAGATTGCATATATTAATAAATAAGATTTTAACTTTTATATTCATTTAATATTTTCTTATTTAAGTTATAGCGAAGCTATAATAAAGGATGTTTTGTACACCCGGGTGTGGAAAATGATCTCGGGGGATTACTTTACTCCGTTTTATAACACTTTAAATTTACAAAAGTTTCGTTTTAAAATATTTAACCATTTCTGTTTAAGGAATTAGCCTAAAAATAACTACCTTCAAGCCTAAAAAGACTTGGTGACATAAATAGTTAATATAAATATTTTGAAAATATAAACAAAATTAAAAGCCACTCTATTAGTTATATTATTTAGTTGTAATGTACTATAATATAACCTCCTTAATACTTTAGATTACTTAAACTCTTTTTTTATATAATATTATGGTGTATGACATAAATTTCAGCTATCGATAAATATGCATATATACTAATTATACGCTTATATAATATGGACGACAGTTCTAATGATACCCTTGATTTTGATTTGAATTGATCCTGATTAAAAAAGATCGCATTTTTAAAACGCTTTATTAGCATTATTTACGCTAAATTATTTAAAGTTATATCTTTTTTTATGAAACTATCGTTTCTTTAGCTGTAATAACACGATGGAGCGTAAATAAGTCATATAAATCGTTTTAAATATATGTCGGAGTGCAATAGTCTGTGGATCGTTGGTCCGTGAGTAATAGTCTGTGGAACGCTGATGCCATCTGTCTATCGGCATGGGCCAGAGTCAATGAGTGGCAGTCCAACGCGTCTCTCGGTAGTTCTCGGGTGGCGGTCCACCGGTGTGGTCGTCTTTTGAAACTGTCCTAGCTACTATTATTAATGAGTTTGTGTAAATTGATATCAGGACCATTAAGTGATTAAAGATTATAATCCGGATTAATTAATAAAACGTTTGATTGCACCAACATTATCCATCAACGCCCACGGTATGGAAATGGAAAATATAGATACCATTTATAACGATGACGGCGGAGAAACCTACGCCCCTATGCTTTATGCTTTCCTTCTCTCTCGTATTTTCCGAAAAATATAATTTTATTAATCAGGATCGATTTTTTTCCATCCCATCATCAAAGGTGTCATTAGTACTATAGTCCGTCATCGTTTTTGGAAGCGGTCTCCTAATATCTTGTATGTTTTTGTATTTGCGCTTTGTACTGCCACGTAGTAAATAGCTTTTGTTTTGTTGTGGGCTTACAACACACTCTTAATAATTATAAAAAATCGTGGGTTTGAATGAGTTTTATTACATTGTGGGTAAAATATTTTGGGTACTTGTACCGTGCATTAAATCATTGCGGTCGGTTTAATCTCCATACCCTTTCTCGTAATAATTGAGGGACATGGGCTTTTCACTGGTATGTTAATATGCGGTTACTTATCATCTACATAGCATAAGCTGTTCCTCGTGGTATCACTCGCGCAGTTAGCGACCTTGGAAGTATAGGGAAATTCGTCCTTAGTGACAGTTTAAATAGCAAAAAAGTCTACTCAATTTCAAATAAATCTCAAATCGATTTAAAGAGTTTCTATGGAAAGTGAGTGAGTTTAATGGTCTGAAACCATCTTCACATTATATCCCTTTCTTTATATGAAACCAGTTTGAAGCACATCGGTTGGATGGTTTCAGAGTCGGTAATTGATGTACGTTGAAATAATTCTCGTGTTTTAATGTCTGTTCCTCGTGGACATAATGAAAACCAAGGGAGAAAAGAAGATATTAGAGATAAGTTCATCAAGAGAAGCGCTTTGGAGATATCGCAGTAAAAATTTGTTTTTCATATCTATACCTCGATCTTACAGGAAGATTATGAAATCTAAGTTAACATGAAAGTGACGAATCCAACAAATCAATGATAATTAAAATCGATTCAGCCATTCCCTTATTATAAATGATGTTACGAACACGACTTTGTTTTAATATTAGCTGTCTCGTGCAACTGTGTCTGTGTTCACTGAAATGTGAGTGTTAAAGTGCGGCGACATCTATATCTAGTTTGTATTATAATATATACAATTTATACATATCAACCTTTGTTTAAAATCACTCTATCTATTGCTGAAAACTGCATTAAAATCTGTTGAATACTTGAAAAGATAACAGGCAGCGGAAGTAATTTCATTATACTATACCTTTAGTCCACGCAATTGAAATCGTCAGTAAATTGTTTGTTTGTTTCTGATTGCAATTTCAACTGGGTTAAAATAAAAGCGGAAATAATCGTAAAGTTCACCACGTATATGTTAAATGCTGAGGGAGCTAGGCTAATATGCACTCAAAGATAATAGGGTGTATTACTCGGGAGTTAACGGCTTACTCTGTATAATATACGTATGAGAACGGGCGTTGTTCCAAAATATTACAGAGTAAATTTCGATTTAATATAAGCCACTACCTATTGAAACGCTAAACTAGTACAACTGTAAAATTAACCGAATTTAAATATAATAATTTAATCTTAAAAGCAATTTTTAATTCCGTCGGATTGATACGCCATGTTGAGCTTGCACTTAAGCCAAATCTCTGTTAATGGATATTTTTCACGAATCCTTCACGATTAGGGCAATCAAGTTATGGAACACGATTCCTGTGAAAACTCGTCAGTGCCAATGTATCTCCAATTTCTAGAAGTGTGTAGTGGAATTATTCTCCTCATCATCTTAGACTGTATTTTCCCTATCGGTCAGGCAAAGGGGTCGGGTGAAGGTAAAGGGTCTAAGAAATAAATAATGTATTCGTAAGGCAACATGGCGAAGTTAACTATATGAAATGCAACATTTTTTTGTTCCATATTCATAAATTAGTAACATTTACATTATTTGTACAATACAATTATATTTATATATGAATTAATTTATAACAATGATCTTGACTATATAATCTCGCCTCTTACAATTAGTCTATGAGAGCCAACTTTAATCGAACGTGCGTTACATAGCTTAATTTTTAAACTCAGTCTCATTCAATACCTACAAAATAAAGTGCAAAACGCACCCAAAGAAGTTTTTCTCTTCAAAAAAAAAAGTTAAAAGTGGGTGCGTACAAAGTGCATATGTTAGAAGTGAAACTCATTTGGCAAACTAATTTTTAAGAGGGAAAAGTAAGATATGTTAGGAAGTAAATTGTCATTAAAAAGTTAAAAGTGTCGAAAATTAATACAAATAATTTGTTAAAGTCTCCAATGACGAATTGTAAATAAAAAATGCCACGTGGTTTTTGCCAATATTAGAAATTTTTAATTAAACTTTGTTTTTGAATTAAAAATTTAGAAATGAGCATATATGAAATATTTAAATTTTATGAATAATAGTATATGTAATATAATGGCTATGGCCGGTCTAATGCTGCGTCTGTGATGGCACTATGTCATCAGCATTAGACCTGATGAGTTCCTATTTAACTAATAGAACACAAAAGGTCTGTGTTAATGGAAAACTTTCAAAAGGGTCTGTAACGAAACTAGGTGTCCCACAGGGTTCCATATTAGGACCATTTCTGTTCCTCATTTACATTAATGACCTTCCTTATTTTTTCAAGGACGGACGAAGGTTTGCTGATGACACTTCTCTAATATTAAAGTCAATCCACAACAAACAGATTTTGACGACGTAAACAACTCGCTCAATAAAGTAATACAATGGTTTGAAGCAAAGAACTTATTACTGAACGGGAAAAAAACAAAATGTATTAAATTCACATTGAATAAAGATATTTTGACTTTGACTTTATAAAATTCTCGTGTCACAATGTTCGTTCTCATACTCCTCCGAAACGGCTTGTCCGATTCTTATGAATATGCATATTCAGTAAATCTGAGAATCGGCTCCTATCTATTGTTCAAACCTCTAAATGTTAAGGGTAATCCACCCCAAAAATTTGATTTTTTATTTTTTTGACAAAAAATTTTTGTTTTTATTTTTTTGTAATACAGCACACAAAAATACAAACAACCCTAAATTTTCACCTTTCAATCACCAACCCCTATTTTTCAATAGCGTTAATAGTAATTATTTGGTAAAAAAACGTTAGCTGGATCAACTAGTTAAATTATGAAATGACAAGTGGCAAATTGAAATGCCACTTGTTATTTGTAAATATAAAAATTACCTAACCTTTAAACGAATTATCATAAAAAACGCTGCATATCTTCGTGACGTTCGTGACGAATCACGCGTTACATCCGTAAAAAAATGACCTATATATGCGGCTAAAAAAGTTTCACTTCAAAATTTGGTTACTTAACATTCTGCAGTGTGACATCATCCGAAGTTATCAGGTAAGTTATAAGAAAGACATCGTATAAGATAAGATTATCTGAACGTATTGGTGTACTTTAGTGGAATATAGGAGTGGGCATTCCTCCAATATGTTCCAAGGCGGTTCGCCTTGGACCGGTGCGCTCGTAAAATAATCCAATTACGTGTTATATTGTTCTAAAGATTACGTATATGATTTTATGGCGTGCTTATTCTGTTATTAGCCTTATTATTTAATTATTTTCATTGTAATAGATTCGCAAAATCTCATGTTACCCTGACATAATTCGAGTAATAAAATAAACTTGTTAATATTTGTGATATACAGTGTATTAAAGGTTTTTAGTTGTGATTTAATTTTCAAAATAATTTTTATATTAACAATCATCAATGACATTTTAAACAACGGCCTATAATTTATAAAAATAAAGTTACGAAATATTGCTATAAAATATGCACTATTTATAAATGAAAATCGCAAAAAAAAAGAGTTATTTATTATTCAAAATATGTTTTCATTAAAATGTTTGATCATTAGTGATTTCAGAAAAAAAGTTTTACACTTAATTTCACGATATCGTTCAGTCCTATATGTATTGCCTTGGTTTTTAGTGTTTTAATCATATATATGTATCTTCTGTTTAAGCCTGTTTCTTTTTGTATCTATTACTTTATACAATTAAATTGTATACGTGTTATATATCTCGCTAATCTTATTCGGCAGACTCTGACATCAGGCAGAGATAGTTAAAACTATTTTGTTGGAACTCGCACAGGGTGATAAAAGATATTAAAGATAACACTTATATAAACTTTCTTTAGAAAACCATAAAAATTAACAAAAACATTGGTCGGAAATTAGAATTTGGAGAAGAAAATAAATTTGATACAGCTGTTACCAGAAAGGATTTATTAAAAGAAGCAAAGATGAGAATTTGGTCTTGTTGAAATAAATCTTATCATATGACATTATTCTGGCTAGCTAGTAATGAAAATATTCCAAGATATTTTCCTTACAAGGGTGAGACGCATATTTAAATTTTCTGGAAAGATAAGATGTAAACGGAATTTATGAAACGACAATTGTGTCGGCTCTGTGTTAACATTTTCTAAACTAAAGACATCTCTAAATTTTCCTCTGGGGTTCTTGGAAGGGATCTAAGAGGATAAGATATCCTATCGATTTAATTTTTTTTCATTGCGAATTGGTTTGGGTACATAAACAAATAAATTTTGTAATTACTAAAGCAGATAGAAAAATAGTTTACAGTTTTAGTATTCCTAGATTCCCGTGTATTTTGTAAATGATGGTATAGTTAATTACAGTTACTTACTTGAAAAATATATAATAACAGTCTGTAAATTGCTAAAGAATGAGATCCGAACTCCGTGGGTGCACAGAATGGTTTCATCTTTGTAACTGCAACAAAAAAAAATTATAAATAACTAAATTAAAGTTAATTAATCATACGTTTCCTGAACTTATATGTTTCAAAGTCTTTATATTATGTACATATAAGTTAAGGTAAGTAGGATCTAGGTAAGTAAATCTCGTAGATAAAGATGATCATTTTAAGGTTTATATTGTGACATACAACTGATGTTTACCAAACCTCAGAACGAATTTCCTTTGACGTTTTGTGAATTACGTTTTCATCGTGTAAAGATGTAATAGTTTTAAACAAAGATGACAAAATTAAGATGTAATATAAACAATTTACGGTTCTCTATCTCAATCGTGCAAGTTATTTTAAGACTTTTAATTACATATCAAACACCAAAAGGTTTCTATGTATTTTCATTTGCTGGCAAAACGAAAGGTTATCATTTAATTAGTAATTAAGAGCATTCACCATAAATAATTATTATTTCCAGCTCGAATAAACGACTTTTGTACGAGACCGTTTATGCGGTAAAAAGTAAATTATCGGACTAATTGTCTGACTTCAACGCTTTGTTTATATTTTGAATTATAATTTTTATGATAAAAGTTATTTTCTTAATTCGTACTTTTCCTATATAGATTGTACTTACCTGTTACCGCCTGTTATACTTTTATTTCTCTTATATTTAAGTTTATTTCATTGTATATTATTATTATAGACGCGCAATAAAGTGTATAATAAAATATAGATATCGTTTAAATTTTCAACCGTTAAGGTTAATTTTACTCATCTCCTTGAGTTTAAATACATTTTTTTTTAATGAAAACACTTGATGTTCATATAGTTTAAAAAAAATTAATTCACTATTTAAATTTAAGCAACTTGTACTTTGTGAAAAATTATACAGTGCCCCCTATCTTAAAGCTCACATAAAAGATTTAGGGGTTCGGTTACAAATTTAAATGTTCAAGAAGTTAAGCAAGATGGTACTAGCAACTGAAATATGTAGCATTTTTTTATTACTTGTTAAATATCCTTATTAAGCGATGTAAATTTATGTTAAAGTGCAAACCTGGAGAAGGATATATTATCTTGGGAATATTTGAACGATAAATCACTTCCCACGGTTGAGTGCTCACTAACCAACCTAAGCCTCCCCCAAGACTTGCCCTGAATTAATTAGAAGAAAATTCAATTGAATTTTCAGAGTTGATAAGAAAAAATATTCTTTCTTCATGGAATTCTACATTAGAGGATACTGTGTCAATTAAATCAAAGTACATACATAAGTAATATAATAAAAGTTAATTCCTACGCCATAAAGCACGGACCTCTTAAATTCATCAAATAGAAAAAACCTTTAACGTGAACTTTAATAAATGACGAATTACTATTTTTGACAAACATCAATAAGTTCAATTAACAAGTATTATATTGACGAGAAGAAATGAAAAAAATTGTATTAACAACAAGTTTCATACATTTGAATTAAAAAATGTATTATTATATTAACGGTTGGAAAATTTAAACCAATTATATTCTATCTAGAATAATCTATGAATGAATTTTTATTTAAAGCAGATTTTAATACAAGGTTTGTAAAGTGTTAAATTATTGGCAAACATTCTTAATAGCTTGGAAAACATTGCCATTTCCAGTCGTGATTAAAAACTTCAAGCAATTGTAATCATATCGTATGTCCATATAGCGGGTAAATCTAGAAAATTTGTTCTTGTAATAATATATAAAATCTATTGAAATAACAATAAGTAATAGAGATTTTAATTTCATTTTTTTTTAAACCAAATAATAATTAAGTAAGGGAATTAAAATAATATTATATTGCAATATCATTTCGGATTCCATATTCCAATGAATTTCTTTTTGTAAATACTTTTCTTAAACGTAAATGTTTCTAGAAGGTTATAAATATTTTATTAGCGAATGAGAGAAATAATAAATGTAAAGAACAGCGGAAATACAGACGATCACTAATACAATTTTAAGTAAGGTTATAAAGTGAAAAACCATTAAGATATAACAATAAGAATATGGTATTAGTAAATATATTGAGTCTGAATAATTAGATTGCGAGTAAAACAAGCGAACTTAATGTATTTTATGATGTATCAAATTTCCGACAGAGTGACAAATCTAATACATTACTTAACCCCCTTCTCCCCCTCTAGTCAATATAACATTCTAAGTACGACAACGCTACGTCGAACAACTAGAACACTACAATTTGTTCATGTGATCACGTGACATACCGATATGTAACGTTATTCCCATAAATTTTCTAACCGTTCTACTGGTGATAGTGTACTTAGAATGTCATCTTGCCTACAGGCCCTGGCGATATTACTTGTAAAGATTTGCGTGGAACATAAAAAGTTAGTAAAGTAAGTAGCAGCCCATTAACGTCCCACTGCTGGGCACAGGCCTCCTCACTCCGAGGAGCGAGGGTTATTAGGGCATAAACCCACCACGCTGCGCCACTCCACGGATTGGCAGGCATAGTACGCAAGTGCACTCTCTATTCCTTCACTCTCATAGTCCGATGTGACGGGAATCCGACACGACCGGAGAGAGATCAGACGCAGGACCGACGGCTTGACGTGCTCTCCGTGGCACACCGCCAAATTTTTCCCAACTTCGGTCAAACATTGAGAAAATCTTAATAGAAAACTCAATATTGATTTTTGAATTGGCCCGAACCGGGACTCGAACCCAGGACCTCATGTCTGTAGTCGAACATGCCTACCCCTAGACCAATGAGGCAGTTCGTGGTACATATATTGTTGCTATTGCCTCAGTTTCTTAATACAATGTTGGACGACGAGAGTTGAGTTTAGTTGAACCACCAACGACCTCATGCAATTAATAATCAAATTTTAGTACTATTCAAAAATGGTCCATAAGCCCACTTGAATAAAGAATTTCCGATTTATTTCAATAACTTTATTAGGCTATTTTATTTTATTGTGGTAACTGTTGCTTGAGGGAATATAGAGTTTTAATAACGTCTAATTGGGCAAGGTCACTTTACATTTCAATTTAAAGTGCATCGTGAGTGAGTGAGTAAGTGAGTTTCGTGGTTTACAGCGATCTTTGCATTATAGCCCTTCAAATGAAACTAGTTTGGGTCATATTGATTTCGAATATGGACATGCAAATAAATGTCTTTTCTGTTTTATATATATTGTATAGAAAAAAATGTGTCCTGCATGTACACTTTATATTAATATTAACTTCTTAACTCTAAAGTTGCTTGGCAGAAATTGCTAGTGAACGAAAAGGCCGCCGACCTGTACAATTTATGTCTCGTACTTATTTTTATATTTTGTGGTGTACAATAAAGTGTATGCTCTTTCTCTGTACATATATTCACAGTAGGTAATGGTTTTCAGCACTATGAAACAAACTATGAACTAGGGAAAACAACTTACCCGAATCTTGCTCTTCTACCATGATGACTTCCCATGACATAGCCATGGGAGCGGCAAGTGAAAAAGCCAAAACCCATATGAAGACTATAATAACCTTAGCAATACGTTTTGATGTATGGGCACTGTAACAAATTTCATAAGTTAATATCTTCCTTATTATTTTCATTAATTTTGAGATAACAAATTTCTTACTATTTTATATGTATAAGAAAGCAAACCAGATTCCAAGCAAGAATTTTTAATTATTAACGGTTTAGCGTTTGACTATGGTGTCCCTTGATGATAAGTGATGATACAATCTAAGGTGGAATTGCGTTAACCTGGTCATAGGATATAAATCTTTAGTTTCTACATAACACCGAGTCGAAAAGTTTTCCTTTTCATCACGCCTTTGCTGGTAGGGTGGTTGGTAACTGGCCATGGCCGAAGCTTTTTAGGATCAAATCACTAAGAATATGTAATTTGCTAAGTTTACACTGATGGGTATTAAACCCTTGACCTCTGTTAGCACAGCGAGTACACACACCATTGCGTCAGAGATGCTCACAAATATGTGAATAGGAAGTAGAATTAAAATTATAATACATATTTTTTATTTCACCATACGAGTATATTAGATACGTAAGTGCGTAGTTAATGTACTATATTCTTTTTAGCAAAGCATAAAAAATTGTACCAATTTTGTACCCAATTACATTACGTACACAATTGAAAATAGGTAACTATATTTTTGAAATATAGCTAATATGAAATAACCATTAGCCATTAAGATTACTGTGAAAGCGTGGTGTACGTGTGATAAATTTTATATGCGTAGTGTCTCGTATAATATGTATGTAAATACAAGAACAACAGCAAAGCATTAAAGTACCTAACAGATATATCCACCTTTTAACCGGTCTCATAGAAATGTTTTTATATACGCTAAAGAAAAATTACTTGTCATAATGTTTATCGCTAATGGTCACCATTACTACCTAACTCTTGATATAGATCTTTGGTCCATTTTCATTGTCATATCACCGTTTTCATTCTGATTTTGGTTAAAATACGCAATTTTTTAGACCAAGAGTTCGTCCAATTAGACCAAGTCTTGACGTCTGTTGTGAAATAAGTAATAAAAGTACGACTTGGCGCTTGACTATGATCTCACCTTGTAAAAGATTACAGAATTGCACATTCTTGGTTGGTGGTAACTTTTTGCATGTTAATTAGATTAATGAGAAGCTTCCTTTGCAATATAAAACTAGACGAGTTAAAAAAACATATTTACCTTACCTGATAAAACATATTTATTGACCAAGATACAAAAAAGGAATAAGTATATTAAAGGAAGTGTGAAAGTAGCACCAGTGACTTAAGGAAGGCTATCCTGGCATGGACATATCATGAGATGGATAGCCAAGTATGCAAGAGGAACCAAAATATGACGGTAAGCGGCATTGCCGGCAGAGGGCGATCAAAAAGTGTGGATGAACTGAGTAAAAGTGGATATGTATGAAAGGGGTGTGAATGAAGAAATGACAGCGGATAGAGTGAAGTGTCGAAAGGAAACATGCTGTGCCGACCCCACCTAGTGGGATAAGAGCAAGAAAATGATGATTGACCAAGGTACAAAAATCTCAGTAGCAGCCTATTAACATACCACCGTTAGGCACAGGCCTCCTCACTCATAGGAGAATGGGTTTTAGAGCATACGTAGACCAGCCACGATGCTCCACTAGCCTTTCCCAGAATTAGTACCCGGATGTGCCTGTTTCCTCACGATGTTTTCTTTCATCCAAAGGATTAATTAGGCATACAAGTTTCATTTTTATAAAGAGAGACTTACCGGTACCTGCCCAGGGTTCAAACCCGCCATATCTCAAATAAAGTCTACGCATCTCAAAAATAAACATTAATGATTTTGAATCCTGACAAATTTCAAAATATTGACTACTTACAAAAAACGATGGCTTAGTAATAGAGTTTAAATTGAAAAAGTAATTTTATTTTAAAATTTTAACATTTCCGTGACGGAAATTGAATCTAGGATCACTACTAAAGAAGCAAGTCAGCAAGGGTCAATTTAAAGCGATATTTTACGGTATGGCACCATGGGACAACGTAATAGTGGCGGTATACATATAAAATACTACTATAAATACCTCTCAAAAAATAAGCTTCAATCGAAAAGAGGATCATAAATTCAAGATCTAAAATAGAAGTAGCTTAAGCTATTTCTGATTGAAATATTAGGACACGCTTGGTATTCCAATTCGGCCATTTGTCTGGATTTCAAGTTATTTGCCTTTAGTGCTTTGCCTTTGATGACATAGTCCGGGAAAATTGAGATAGTTTGTTTTCATTTTTGACCCTAATATTTTGGTCACATAATCTTTCTTATTTTTTGATATTTTTATATTTCACTGTGTCTCAGATATTTAGATTTAGAAAACATATACAGGTAAAATTTTCCGGGCATAATACAAGTTCTTTTTTTACGGGCTTTGAAGTACTTGGTCCCAATCATATGGACAGTTTCTACTAGCCTATCGTTAATCTTATCCACAGATTCACATTCCTCAAGGCCATCGAAGCGGTTTTGCAGCTCTAGTTGAAAGCTCTCGGGGTCTTGGATTGCAGCACAAGTAGGTCGGAGCGTAGACTTCACCAGTTTGTACCGTTCTCGGTGTACGAGTACGTTGATATTCAATGTGCCTCTTACCATGCGGTGATCGCTTCCAGTTTTCACTTTATTGATCACAGAGATATCATTGAATATGTTCCGTTTCGTAGACATGATGAAGTCTATCTCATTTCTCGTGGAGCCATCGGGACTCAGCCAGGTTCGTAAAAAGAAAACCAAGAGATTCTCTGACTATACTCTCAATCTCATGGCATTCAATCTCATGGCATCTCAAGCAAAGACAGTCAATGAGCTTGCAGTCTGCGGCGGACGCGTCCGATTACCGGCATATCAACAGACAGATCTCGAAGTCACAAATACGTGATCTGCGAACCTTCAGTACGGAGCGTATCAAAGAAGCTATTAAACGCAATAAGGGCTCCAAAGTGTTCGCAAGAGACATGTCTGTTGGTCAGCGCCAGCTTACGCGGCTGAAGACCAGTAATGGTAAGCTCATGGCGCGAAACCAGAGATTTTGAGTGAGGTCGAGAGTTTTTATGGATAGCTTTACTCATCGACTCTCAAGCCTATCGACTGTTTGGCTGCAGATCCTAGAGCCAAACTAACCCGACACTACACTGAGGACATCCCGGACGTCAGTCTGTACGAGATTAGTATGGCTCTCAAACAGATGAAGAACAGCAAGGCACCAGGTGATGATGGAATAACAGCAGAACTCCTAAAGGCGGTTGGAAAACTGGTACTCAAAGTCCTTCAGCGGATGATTAATTCCGTCATCCTCGATGGCACAGTGCCGAAGGCATGGCATAAGAGCGTGGTGGTGTTGTACTTCAAGAAAGGCGACAGTACCTTATTGAAGAACTACAAACCTATCGCGCTGCTAAGTCATGTCTACAAACTGTTCTCGAGAGTCATTACGAATCGTCTCGCTCGCAGATTTGACGACTTCCAGCCCCCCGACAAGCCGGTTTCCGGTAATGCTTTAGTACCATAGACCACATCTTTACGCTGCGGCAAATTATGCAGAAGACCGAAGAGTATAATCGGCCACTGTGCTTAGCGTTCGTGGATTATGAGAAAGCCTCCGATTCGGTGGAAACATGAGCCGAGTTGAAATCTTTACAGTGATGCCGAATTGACTACCGGTACATACACGTGTTGAAGTGCTTGTACGAAAACGCCACAACCAAAGCACAGCGTCTATCCAACTGCAACGTGGAGTGCGACAGGGAGATGTTATCTCTCCAAAGCTCTTCACTGCGGCGCTGGAAGACCTTTTTAAGCTTTTGGAATGGAGCGGACTGGGTCAACATCAACGGCGAGTACATCACTCATCTACGGTTTGCCGACGACGTAGTCATTATGGCAGAGACTCTCGAAGATCTCAATACAATGCTCGATGACCTCAGCAGAGTTTCTCAACAGGTGGGCCTGAAAATGAACATGGATAAGACGAAAACTATGTCTAATATCCATGTACCGCCACACCCAATCATCGTTAAGAACTCAGCTCTCGAAATTGTTGACGAGTACACATACCTGGGACATATAGCCCAGCTAGGTAATTTCGAGAAGGAGATCAACCGCCGAATCCAACTCGGTTGGGCAGCGTTCGGGAAACTACACCAGATATTTTCGTCCGATAATCCTCAGTGCCTGAAGACCAAAGTCTTCGAACAGTGTGTGTTGCCAGTGATGACCTACAGTTCTGAGACGTGGTCGCTGACTGTGGGTCTAATGCGGAAGTTCAGAGTCACTCAGCGTGGGATGGAGAGGGCTATGCTCGGAGTTTCTCTACGAGATCGAATTAGAAATGAAGAGATCCATAGAAGAACCAAAGTTACCGACAAGAATCTGAAGTGGCAATGGGCGGGGCACATAGGCCGAAGGACCGATGGACGTTGGGGTCCGAAGGTGCTGGAGTGGCGACCCCGCACCGGATAGCGCAGTGTAGGCGGTCTACCTACACTGCGCCGTCCGGTGCGGGGCCCAAGGTGGACCGGTGATATAAAGAGGGTCGCCGTTAGCCGCTGGAGCCAGGCGGCGCAAGATCGGGCCTTGTGGACGTCATTACGTGAGACCTATGTCCAGCAGTGGACGTCCATGGCTTGAAGCGACGACGACGAATACAAGTTAGAAGCTTTTAAACAGTAAAGAAAATTTGTTATGCTCTGTTACTATGACGTTTAAAATAAAGAAATTGTTTATTGGTGATTACTAATACCTAGTGTTATAAAAAATCGATTAAGCCTATTAAGTTGAAAATCACTAACCACAAACGCGCTCTAGAAAGATTGAGTAAAAAAAATTGTCGTAACCATCAAGGCAACATATATAAATCGAATTTTACGCCGCGGAATCGTCGGTAATAGCCAATTTAAGAAAAGATAAACGTAAATTCACGTAAAATCGGGGAAATTTTATTGAGATTACTGAATCTTCTTGATTTGTGATAAAGGTATTATGTTTGCTATAAATAACATCTAAATGCCTATTATTTATATATTATCCCATTAATTTAATAATTGTCATCTTCTCTAGTTGCATTGATTAGATAGTCATACCAAAACATATTTGATAAAGTATTAGTTTTTGTTAAATTGTACAGAGCCTTCTATTGGCAGTTTCCTTATAAGTTTTAAAGGTTTTTTTCTGTTTAATAAGTTAGCGCTCATTGATAGATGACGTAGGAGTTGGTTTTAAATTGATTTTTCTATACTACTATACTAGTTTCAATTTAAGTAATCTTAGTTACACATTCTTGTGTTAATGTGGTTAAATTATATACGAAAATGTAAAGTTAAAATATAAATTTATTAAAGTAACAGCTTTTATGTCAAATGCAATTACCCTAGTGTAGTGTTAATAAACATACTCGTATAAATAAGTGCGTATCTATTTAAGTAGTAACGAGAATAATTTATATTTGAATAGGTAACACTCTCATGGGGTATATTTGTCACATATGAAGTAAATGGTTAATGATAATTATGCTTCCAAAAGAAAGTTTCAAATAACCTTAAATACTGTAAACAAAATGAAATTCAATGCAAATTTAGTAATAATTTGAATATCTATATATATGTTAGGTATTTATTTCTTTTATTTTGTGTATATGTATATGAAATGTAATGTGGTTTGTATGAAATATATATATATACGAGTATATATATCTCAGTAATAGAGTTGTACACCACTGGAACAAATTGCCTGAGAGTGTGGTGACTGCGAGATCGCTAAATCAGTTCAAGAATATACTGGACAAGCACAGAAATGGCGAAAAGCACAATTGAATACACTAAAATTGATATAGGCGCATCAGCGAAAGCTGCCTTGCCTGCTCATACTATAACTCATATATATTTGTATATATGAGTAAGTTTATTATATTTATTTATGTTTAGCCTACACTACCTACCACATTCCATTTAAGCAATATCTCTAACCCAAAGGTTGCCTGGTAGAAATCGCTGCGTCGATAAAGCCACCTTTTTGTACATTGTTTTCTTTTCTCTTTTACCTTGTTTCTGTTCTATGTTTCCTGTGTGGTGTGCAACAAATTATTTTCTATCTAATATTTCGGTTTGCCTAAACTTTTTAAGCGCGATTTAATTTGTGGGCATTGAATGAGACTGACCCGTCACTCTCGACTATGAAATACACGTTCGAGAAAAGTCAGCTCTCGTCTAATTAATGAATTATTAAATTTAACGTCAATGGGTACACATTATTGGCAATAAATTATACGTAATTATCTAATATATATAAATCTCGTTTCACAGTGTTTCTTACGAAACGGATTGACAGATTTTTATGATTTTTTTCTATAAAGGGCGAAGGGTCGCGATCCTTGCGAAAATTGAACTCGTCCCGAAGTTTTTACTTCTGTCGATCTGTGACCATAACCACACACCAACATGTACGTGAAAAATGGTCGACAGGTTAGAATTAAATTTAAAGAAGAAGAAAGAAAGAAAGTTTGTATAAAATATAAGTGATAAAGATCTGTTAAGCACTATTATTATACTGTTAACATGTTTAGAAACATACCTGAGTGGTGTAATTATTGCCCGATGTCGGTCCACCGCAATTGCAGTCAAAGTAAACACACTAACGTTTACACTCAACGCTTGCACGAACGGACAGAACGCACACATAAAATGAGGCAGCAACCATCGTTGTAGTAAGGCTGCTTGAAACTAAAATAAAAACCAAAAGACTTGTTAAAATATCAGAAAAATGTATAGAACAATTACAATCAAAATTTCTTAAACATCTCAATTTCTGTAAACATCTCAAAGTAGGTATGAATTGAAAATATTCCCAAATTTGTGTCGCTTTTAATATCTGTCTCTGTCTCTTGAAACAAGTCAATTATACACTTGCTATTTTTACATGGATGCTGCCATGGCCAATCGTATATATATATATATATATATATATATATATATATATATATATATATATATATATGTGTGTGTGTGTCGGAGGGCAGGTGTCTGTGGAACGCTGGCGCTATTTATCAGCGTGGGACAGAGTCAATAGTGGCAGTCCGGCCCGGCGGGAGTCTCTGGGCAGTCCTCGAGTGGCGCTCGACCGCAGCAATCGACTGTTGGAACTGTCGCGTTCCTAGCTATTAATGTTAATGAGTTTCTGTAAATTTATATCGGGAACATTAAGTGATTGAACATTATAATCCGAGTTAATTAATAAAGTGTTTGATTGCACCAATATTAGCCACACGAAGCAAACGCCCACAGTATAAGCGAACGCCCACAGTATAAGAAATTAAATTATGGATGCCATTAATGACGATGTCGGCGGAGAACCCTACGCCCCTGTACTTTATGTTCTCCTTCTCTCTTGTTCTCCGACAAATATATATAGCGCGCTGTCATCTTAGACTGTATCATCACTTACCATCAGGTGATATCACAGTCAAGCTGGCAACAATAAAAAAATATCTTCCACACTAACAAAGTAAAGTTTAAAAAATAATTAATAAAAAAATTAATATAAATACTGAACAGGTTGTATTTGTATTTTATTTATCGCATGACTCATACTCCTAACACACTCGCATACACAAACACACACACCACACAACCCATTCATAAACAGACTGACACCCACGTGCAATCGCTCTGGCGCTTATTGGTGTAATAAAAAAAATCACCTGTTTCCTTAAGAGAAAAATTCAAAGAAAAATTAAATCTCACAGTACCGTCGCAATATATATTGAATAACATTTTATATATCCACAACAATTTTCATTTATACAGCAAAAGGAGCGAAACGCACAATTTTAACATAAGATATAAGAATAAACTTGTTATGCCATATTTTTGAGTTAAGAATATTCAGGAATCATTTGTCAGGTTGAGCATACGCATTTTTAATAAAGTACCCGAAACACTTTTTGGTGTGGCTCCAGATAGTTTTAAGAAATATGTTTTTAACATCCTATTACAAAAACATATTATAATGTGGAAGATTATTTTAGCGACAAAGATGTTTGGACTTGATTCCAGTTGTACATGAAAGCTGAACACATTGTAACATCCAAAACCTATATTAAAAGGAGTAACCGTAGTGTTTCTTACTAGTTTCTTCTCAGCGGAATCGACTTTACGAAGCCGTGGTAGATGTACTGCCAACGGACAGACTAATAACGTAATGTAATAGAGAATAATTTAATTGAGTTTTGATTTTGAAGACATCAGGAGAGATTAAACAAAGCTGAGGCAGCTATGTCTAATCTCCTAAATGAAATCCTGGGTTCGAGTCTCGGGTTGGGCGAGTTCGAAATCTATATTGAGTTTTCTATTAAGATTTTCTCAATATTAGCCCAAAGTTGGAAAATTTGGCGGTGTGATACACCCCCGTGCCTCGGAGAGCACGTTAAGCCGACGGTCTTGCGCCTGATGTCTCTCTGCGGTCGTGTCGGATTGCCGTCACGTCGGACTATCCGCAGCGGAGCAGCGTGGTGGGTCTATACTCTAAAAACCCTTTCTCATATGAGCGCGGAGGCCTGTGCCCAGCAGTGGGACGTTAATGGGCTGCTACTTACCTTATGCCATTGATGTTTATCCGCCACAATTGAACCGCTTGTAGTCATCTATCCAAATAGTTAAAGGAAATCTACTGACTACTTCTGTTACTGCAAGGGCGATTTTTTATTTAAATACATTATAAATTATTATTTAAACACGTAAAACTTACTTGGAATGGTACAGCAAATAATCCTATTACAATATCAGCTAGTGCTAAATTAGCTATATAACAATTTGTAACACTCTGCATCCGACGTGATGTCGCCACAACCCACATGACGAGGAAGTTGCCAACTACAGCCAGTACTGATATTGAGCCATACAAAAACGATAATAATATAATCATGCCTGTGGGCACATCGTATAGCGTATCTGGAACAAACTTAAGATGTTAATAACAAGATCTCTTAAAACAATAAGGTTACAATAAGGTTGTATCTCAGAGGGGATGTAAAACTTTTATTGTTTATACAATATTAAATTTAAATTCATCTTTTATACATACATACATAGCATCACGCCTCGATCAAATAGGGGTACGCAGAGACCACGTCCTTCCACTTGCCAGGATCCTTGCATATCTCCTTCGCTTCTTTCATTTTCATTATACCTTTCATACACGTTCGTCGGTTTAAAGTACTCTTGACTTGGCCCTTATTCAAAATGTCCTGGATATAGTCCGGGAACATTCGCCTTGGTCTTCCTCTTTCAATTTTCGCATTCACTCTTGACTCATAAATCCTTTTTCTGAGTCTCCTTTCATTTTTTCTCTCTACGTGTCCAAACCATCTAAGGAAACCTTTCCCAATTTTAGTCACTACATCTTCTTTTATACCATAACGTTCTCATATCACACTATTTATTACTTTGTCACTCAGTTTCAGTCCACTTATACTTCTCAACGCTCTCATCTCTACCGCGTTTATTTTACTTTTATGCTTCTTCTGCCATACCCAACTTTCACTACCATAAATAAGTGTTGGCACCAACACTCTTGCTTGCACAGCTAGTCAGGCCCTTTGGGACACCATCTGGCTATTCATAAAGGCTGTTATATAAGTATATTTGCGTATTTGTCCTAATTAATTTCGACTAAGTAAAGTAAGGACCCAATAGACACTTATATAAAATGACACATACGTACCTCGCGTAAAGCATAACGGGTCTTTGCTTCTACCTTGCATAAAAAGTTCCGCATCACTTGGCATTAAACTATTTAGATCATAATACAAGCTAAATGGAATGGATAGACACGTAGAATCTTATTTAAAGTCAAGTTCGCATTCTGGGCTTTAACAAAGCAGACCTCGTCTTCACTAATAGTTGTTTAAAATACTTCGTAGTACATTTCGGTAAAGGAAAAAATCGTGAGAAAAGGAAAAAATCGTGTGCAGGTGCACATCCTGCGAGCAATTCTCGGGTTTGTTTAGTCTGCCAATTCTCAGTGGAGCGGCATGGTGGATCTGTGCTTCCAAACCCCTTCTGCAATGAGTAAGGAGGCCTTTCGGCCTCCACGGATCGCTTTAGGCTGGTGCAAGTACTGACCGGACAAGGATGTTTCGGAAAGTACTTGCATCAGATAGTAAGACGTGAAGAGTCTCCTATCTGCCATCAGTGTGGTGCGCCTGTTGATACGGCGGCCCACAATGTGGCAGAATGTCCGGCTTGGGGAACACAGCGACATCCTCTGGTGTCCCTTATCGGAGCGGATCTCTCACTGCCAAGTATAGTGGACGCCATACTTGACAGTGAAATAGGATGGAATGCAGTTGCCTCTTTCTGCGAATTCGTCATTTCTTTTAAAGGAGGCAATCGAGCGAGTACGGGAAACTGCAGCAGATGCTGCTCCCCTTCGGAGAAGGAGGCTGGGCGGCAGGAAGCGTCTTTACGCACCCCTCTTGACTCCTCCTTGAACATCCTCAGTCGATTTCATCCGGGAGTGTCAGGGTGAATGCGCAAGGGAGCCTCTGACACTCCCAATTCAGGGTGAGGAGGGTATCGCTGGGTTTTAGTGGATATTCTGGCATTGCCGGTGAGTCCCACACTCCCTGCCTCGTGGCAGGGTTGCGCAAATACATTTCCCAGCGGAAATAAACCTCGCCTGAGTGTAATACGAGCATTTGGTTCGTCAGCAGTTTCTACGTGCGATTCCCGGCAAATTTAGGAAATTTTACTTTCCAATTTGTTACGTCTAGACTGCGAGGTTTCAACCGTAGCTAATAATCAACCTACCAGCAAAATCTTGCTACCCAGTTTTAAAAATTCCATTCCACGATGCTAGGTAATAAACCTTTAACTTTAAGAGGTAATCATCACTTGTCACCAGCTGAAAACACAATCAAGCACTAATCTATCAGCGATAAAAAGGTATTATGCATATATAACATTTGAGCTCTAAACATTTCAAACTTTGTTTATTATCCTCACATATACAAAAGGAAAAGCGAAATTGTAAAACTTTGGGAATAAAACGCGAAATCCTAATTTTCGGTAACTCATCTTGAACTTGGTACTGGAGCGATAAATTTAGATCATTTACAGCAACTTTTAGAGGCGGTAAATACCATCGTATAAAGGAAAACATTCCTACGCGAAATAAAAATAGATTAGACGTATTCATATAATAAACAAATGATTCCGGAAAGTTGGATGATATTGAAAGATGAGCCTATTATTAGACTTATTACTGTATCTTATATATTAGATAAACGGTTTTTATGAATATTTTTTATCAATTGGTTGAACAGATTGACGAATAAGGTTTCACGAGCTTGCTATAATATTGGGGCATATACTGTGTACAAAGTGATTTTGAACCTGTTCTGTAACTTATCAATAATATAATGGTATTAAAGCGATCAACCTTTTTTATTTAGTTTTTCAGAAATCTTATTATTTCAAAGATACATACCAAATATGTCGTCAGTTACATTGTGTCCCAAGTACTCATTTATTGTTGCATTTCTAGACCAATCCGGGTCATCGTCTTGTCCTGAACTAGATGTACTGTAACAAAATATTTTCTATAGTAGAAAATTAGAAAGCACATTCTGAATCGCAATATGGTAAGGGGTTTACGTCACAACTGTTATACGCGTATTAACGAGCTTTGCATCGGCAAATGGAGAATCCTATATTCCCGGTCGGGGATCGGGTGTTTTTGATGGTCATAAACTGAACTAGACCATCGAAACAAATAGACAAACATAACAAAACTCCTATGTATAAATAGGGAGTGTATGACCTAATATTGGAATTGAAAAATAGCTTATATACAGCATAATATCACAAGCCCTTCTTAGGATAGTTGCTAGTATTAATACGTTACAATACAACAAAATTGGTTTCAAAGTTCAACATAATTTTGATAAATTTGTATGCGTTATACAATAATTTAGTTTTTTGTAAGTATGAAATTATTAAAGTTCCACTACCACTTATAAGAATGAGGCTGAGAGTATAGACCTACCACACTCCTCCTATAACAGTGTATTTTCAAGAATTGCTCCAAGTATAGGTACGATGTTTTACTTCAACGAAAAACACAATGATAAATTGTAATTGACAATTATGCACATACGTTCTACTACTACTCATGGCTGTCCAGGATCTAGTATCGATCCATTGATCTATCTATAACAAAAACTTTTCATATCAGAAATTTGTCGCACTTATTAACCTTTCTCCCCATGAATCTTTATCGCTTTATTTATTATGTTAGGTTATCGAAAACTATGTTCTCATATGTCAAATTATATCGTAAATTGCTAACTGTGTTTGTCTTAGTATTTTTATATGTTGTTGTTCACAAACAATAAAATGAAATCATCCTTGTCACTATAGCACTATTGGTCTCATAAAAATAAAAAGTTTACCCCCGAAATCCTTGTACGAACAGTTTTTTGACGATATACAGAGGTGAAATTTTCGTCGCCGACGAACATGAATATATGTTAATGCGTTTGTTTATTCAAAGATATATTTAGTGCGGTAACTTTGAAGAATACAAATAATAATGGTAAAAAGAAAAAGTTTTTAAGTAAAAGATAAATTTCAGCCACTAAAACAGTAAAATCTTACGAAATTATTATAGAAATAAGTAGTACACTTCAAGCTAAAATATTTAAAAATATTTCTTTACGAAGATTATACACACAGTTATTATAAAAAGCTTTTATCCATATCTATAAAAATATTTAAGATAAAATTGAAGTTAGAAAAGAAATAATATACGAAGTCATAGAAAATATATTTATTAACAATAGACATCATGTATTTATTATGTGCATTCTTCAATGTATCAACTTTTGAAAATAAATAAAAGGAATTACTCTTTCTTTTATGTAGCGTAATTCACGTGGTTCCCGAATTGATTTCGGGAAATTTATTCTTAGTGACCATCAACGTCACAATCAAATTCGCTTAGAATCAGAGTGAATGAGCAGAAAAATAATGTCGAACCAATATATTTTTTAATCCGTGACAACCCAGTGTCAATAACACGGGGAACCTTGTCAAGAGTTACGGGTTCGAATCCCGGGCACTTTCTATTAATAAAAGCGATGTCAAAGTAACTGAGTTAGTTTCTTTAGGTTCGGCGTACATCAGTTTGATGGTTTCAAGAACTGTAACATATTATACAAAGATAAAATTTTCTTTGTTTTATATATATATATTGTAGATACTGTCTTATATCTGAGTCTATGATGTTTTGATATGTGTGCTTAAACGACATTTCCCTGACACTGTCTAAACATCCTTCCAAAACAAACTGTCTGAACTAAAACATATGATATGACCGAAAGGGAGGTGTCCATTACAAAAATATTGTAAGCCATCTATACTGTTTAAACATCTCTTTCAAGAATAATAACTAAAGTAATAATTCTATGATAAAATAAGATATAAAAAATATATCCATTGACATAGATATATATTTTAATTTTTTTTTAATCTGATTCGTACATTATGTGCTAAGAAAGCCTAATATGTTTTTAATAAAATGCAACAACCTTAAATTAAATATGCCATTATTTTCATCCACATTTCCGTATCAAAAATTCTAAGTAGAATAGCATATTACCTTTGAGTATACGCTTTCATATAATAAAAGAGCGTTTTGAAACTTAAACCTACCACGTTCCATTAGTTCGCATTGTTAGTTTACGTGAACCTTAAAACAACTTCCGGATTATGCAGGTTTCTACGATTTAGATAGATAGATAGGTAATTGTATACTTTATTGAACACCATAGAAATAGGACAAAAGAAAAATACAAACACTTAAAATTAACTAATTTTGTAACGATTTAGTAACTTAGAAAAAGCCTCTTCCTGGCCAATTGAACTTAGTGAGTCTCTAAGCAAGATCCACATTTCTAGCAATTAGCCCCGCCAATCCTAAATAGGTTAATGAAATATTCAGAAAAATAATAGATACTTTAAAAAATACTGAAATAAAAATCACGCTTCTATTGTGTTTCAAACTATTCTGTAAATATGTTTTAATAGGAAAAGCTTCTCCGTTTTACGCGTCGAATATGTCCTTAGAATAATTCTTCTTTATTATGATACTAGTTAGGACACCTGCTATGTCATGCCATTGTACTCATGTTGTGGATAACCTTAAATGTAATTAATTGCCAAGGTTCATAACATCACAGCCGTCTCTGTAAAGTCTCCACGGTTAACAATATTTGTAACTGAACTAAGCTAATATAATTTATTTACTTGTATTCATGTGGTCAACGCAGTAACGCACATGGATGATACAATGTGGCCCTAAACAAGGTGTTCTACGACAGCATCACCGTTAACAACTCGATATAAGATTTTTTTTATGCTGGGAAATGCATTTAGGCACATACTGACGTCGGGAATGTGGTTCTCGGCGAAGGGGAGATCTCGCAATACCCACTAAAACCCAGCGGAACCCTCTTCACCCATTAGAGGAACGACAGAGGATCGCTAGCACATTCCTTTGTGATGTCCCGGATGAGTTCGGCCGAGAGTTCATGAAGGAGGCATGATGGGTGCAAATATACGCTGCCTGGAATCCCGCCTGCGTCGGTGGTAAGAGGGAACATTGACTGCGTTTCCACTCTTTCGCCCGTGGGTCTCTTTTAGCGTGATGACTGTCTCACAGAAGAGGGCCACTCCAGCCTAGCATCACGCACTGAAAAGCATCGCGCCTATAACGCTCTGCAGTGAAAGACCCGTGCCAATCAGCGCCACCACAAGGTGACGCTAAGATGCCCAGGCTGCATATTCTGCTAAACTGTGGTGCGCTGATTCAAAAGTGCACACACTTATGGCAGGCGGGTAACTTTTTACGGCCAGTTTGGTACAGGAACTTTCCGAAACAGCTGTGTCCGATCAGAACCTGCACCAGTCTGAAAGAGAGCGACCCATACCCCTGGGAAAGACATTGTTGGTGGTAAGGGCATATGACCTCCACAGTGACCACGCCCGCTACTGGGGACCTCAGATTCTCTCTCCACCTCTCAATCAGAGCCCGGTCGGCTCGGGCCCTGATACTCCGGATCTCATCGGCATCAGACTGCAGGATGTGTGTCTTACGAATGGTCGCAAAAACGAGCGCGCATTTGGCATGGCGCAAATTCAATATAAGATGTCAGGTTTCTTGTGTCTACATTGTAGCGCATATGGTAATGTCATATTTCTGTGGCTATATTGTAGCTCATCATATATACCTGATAATTCGCAAGTGACTTCCGACCTGCCCTCATGGTCACCCCTGACGTCACGCATCTGAATTGACTCATACATCCGGCCCAGAACCAACACCTCGTAACCAATGATTCTCCGTCGCCCCCTTTGCAGACCCAGTCTCAATGAAAGGTTCCTACTTCTTTATATATAATTGTTTTAAACTTAAATTTTCGTGGTTTATTAACATATTGACTATTTGAACGGGTACATATCACGATGGCGATTTTTGATTTTTTTTAATTTTGCCGATATTTCGACCCAGTTGCATGGATCGTGGTCACGACGATACTGCTGTGGTCGGTTGTGTCAAGCTGTCAAGGGCAGAATCTGTCTACCCTACGTCTGATTCTTTTATTTTTCACGGCACNCACGGACCGCCATTATATGCCGAGATTAGTTCGCGAGGCCATTGAAATTAAAAAATATCCTAATTTCAATCGTGAAGATGGTTTTAAGCTGGCTGATACGTGGAATCCAGTGGTGAAGCTATGCCAAATGAACAAACGACGCAATTTTTCAAAATTAAAACGTGACGTTGTGAGTGTAGTATGCCGACAAATGGATGTGGGTGCCGTGAAAAATAAAAGAATCAGACGTAGGGTAGACAGATTCTGCCCTTGACAGCTTGATACAACCGACCACAGCAGTATCGTCGTGACCACGATCCATGCAACTGGGTCGAAATATCGGCAAAATTAAAAAAAAATCAAAAATCGCCATCGTGATATGTACCCGTTCAAATAGTCAATATTCTTTATATATCACGAGATGCTGCGACATTATGTACAATGACTTGTTACTGATGATTCTCAACTTTACACACTCGTTGTCCTCTGTTTCTGTTCTAATACCTACATACCTATGTACTATTTTATAACGTTCATATTTCAGGTAGTTCGTACCATTCGCGATATTAATTGTTTTGTCATAGATTTTTGATACGTCTGTGCATTTCTGACCATAAAGGATGTCTTGAAGTGGCTAATAACATTCCTTTACAATGATAGACAGACACATTGAGTTAATAAAAGCTTTTTTATTATGTATAAAGCATACATCATTGATGTTAAAAACTTATAATACTTATCCAGATATACTCGTACAGTGTGTTGTGGCAAAGCATCATAAAACATGTTGGAATAACTAGACTGCTGTTTTATGAGACTGCTGTTATTCATTAAGGTGAAGCTAATCATCGTTTCAGAACGTATTAATTATGCTACATTAGTTATATTTATATACAGTTATAATACTATGCCTTTTAATTTGGACACTTTAATAAAGAATAAATGAATTCATTTGATTTGATGTATAATATTGAGTCAAAATAAAAAAAAAATGATTAAAATTGATAAGAAGTCGCAGTCTAGTTTTCGTAAATCACTCACGCTTCCTAGTAAGTATAATTAACAGAGTTAAAGCTAAATTTAGACTTTATCGAAACCATATACCTAAGTACTAAGTTACTACTTACTACAATTAAGTAAATTATCAAATTTATGAAATTAATCAATTTTATTATTTAAACAGCTTGAGATATTAGTTCACCCCCGGAAAGTCCTTGGTTTCTGTTTCTATTATATTACTACTTCATTGAAAAGAAGAAATATTAAATTATACGTGTGGACCAATAGTTACAATATTTACTACTTTAGACAGTCTATTAATCGTTTTTATTGTAGTTATGTTAATAACGCGTTAATTCAAAAACTTTCGAAGTATAAAATGTATTTATTGATGATAACGTAAGTACGATGACGATACCTCGTAAATCTCTATCAGGAACTATAAATCTATCAATGGATACGTGGAACAAAGAAGTTTTTTACTGTCTTTATCTGTAAAAGATCAAAAACCGTATGCAACAGTTTTGTGATATATTGGTAGTAACAGAATTCCAGTAATTAACTTTGAATCCTCCTCTACTCGAATTCTTTGTTAACAGTAAAACTTCAAGAAATATCTGTATTAAATTTTCTTTGTTTAGATGTTTCAACGCCGTAATAGAATTCGTGTCCACGTCGCTAATCGAAATCTTAAAAATTTAAATTGAAATTTTGAAAATTATATTTTTTCCATTATAATCCATATTTCTTTACTGGAACAGCAAATTTACGTTTAAGCCATCGTACATAAAAAGTGCTGTTTAAAAGGAATTAAGATTTTAATATTTACATGTTACCACATTAGTGTATTATTGTCTTATTTTTTTAATTTAGCATTCTTTTATTATACTTTTACCGCGTAGATATTTTTATTTGCTATATTTCTTTCCTTTCATAAGTCTGCTAAAAAAATCTAAATATTGAAATATTTAGATTACTACGCTCCGAACTTATTAAACTAATTACTAAGAAACCTTTAAACCTTTTACGAGAGCTTTCAATAGAGTATATATAGGTATACGTTTTTCTCAAATAGTTTTATAAATGAATTTTTTATTCGCAATAACTATTAACTTTAATTTGTTGTTCATTACAAGTTTTAAAAAAATGTATTTAAACTGTATGATTTAATATGATAAATTTTAGATAAAACTTTGGCCGAAATATACAATATATACACGTATAGGGAGAGTGTTATGTAATAATATGAATTGAATAAGATGAAGTTTTAAAATCATATGAATAATAGAAGACGACTTTGACCATTCATTGTGTTGAAATACAATTAAAGTGTACAATTAAAGCTAGTAAAGTGGGTGCAATATAGTATTAAGGGATTTAAAGGAAAAGCCCATTAATGTCCCACTGCTGGGTACAGACCTCCTCACTCCTAGGAGAGAGGTATTTTAGAGCATAGATCCACCACGCTGCTCCACTGCGGATTGGCAGGCATAGGTACACAACTGCACTCTCTATTCCTTCACTCTCAAACTGCGATGTGACGAGAATCCGTCACAGTCGAGGAGAGATCAGGCGCAAGACCGACAACTTAACGTGCTCTCCGAGGCATGGCTGTGGATCACACCGCCAACTTCCCAACTTCAGGCAAATATTGAGAAAACTTTAATAGAAAACTCAATAATCAATATTGAGTTTTGAACAGGTCCAACCCGGGACTCGAACCCAGGACCTAATAATCTGTAGTCAAAACTGCTAATCACTAGACCAATGAGGCAGTTTTATAGGATTTACAAGTACTTAAATAAATAAAAAGGTTTTAGTAGTACAATATGTCTTAAAGTGTCTTGAGATTGATATTTCATCGTATAACAAAAGGCATACTCCGTCGGGAATCGGTAAATGTCATAAAATAAATCACATGAGCTTACACGATATAGTTCCTTTCAGTCTAGTAAATTTCACGCTTCGTAACAATATATAAAAAAGTATTGATCGAAAGTTTAATATCTAACTTTGGGTTTTTTATTGTTGACAGGTTAGAGCTTTACCGTGATCTCATCTGTTGGTAAGTGATAAGAGGTAGATTATGTCTTATGGTTTCTACACAGCATCGTACCGGAACGCAAATGACGTACGGCGGTAACGAGCCACGGCCGAAGTCCCTCCAGTCCAAGACCAGGCAAATAAGAAAATACATAATATATATATCGCCGACCCTGACGAACAAAATCGTAATGGGATAGTGACAATTTTACCGGAACAAAGAAAAACTGAATCTCTTGAAAACTATCAAGACTAAAAAGAAGTTTCTCATATCAAAAATAGGAAATATTTTTTGCACTATATTTTTATTATAAATTTTCTTTATCACTAAGAAAATTGTGAAAATTTCCATTTCTGAAATAAGTTATGGGTAAAATTAATGCAAACTAACTTTACGATAGTGTTCGAATGTAATCACAAATCAGTGGTGCTATAGTAATCGTTCATTGTGATATTGTTTCATGGTAAATATGAATATACTTTCTAATCGTAAAATAACATTGTATACTCGATGATATCACTAACTTTAATATACATGCTTATTTGATGATCATTTTTTAGGTAATAGCCGCTTACTCTATAACGGTGACTTTTGAGATTTGGTAATAGGTTTTTGCGTTATTGATCGTGTAAATTTTCACTTATGTCATCCGTTGAATAGAAACATAAAGATCATAGTTGAATGGATAAATCATAATATCAATGATGTAATGGGATGTGTAATATTCAGGCCAACGTTGACCGTTTTCATATTTTAATATATAAATACATAAAAACAATTCCTAAATTTTCCTCACTGGGAATTTAAACCCGGGGCCTCTGCTTGTAAGTACTGGCACCATAACGCCAGCGAGGCCTTCAAAAGAGTGAGTGTTTTAATTTCGTTTTTGTTCATTGTTTTTTAATGGTTATTATTATAACGTATTATTATGTAAATAGTTTCAGGATTTCTTAACAAAATTTACGAACAATGGTTCGAAAATGTATATACGCTCGTATCTTTAAATGAATTAATTTAATCATATTATTTACGTAATTTATAGCTCTTTTATGTCTAGTACTGAGAAGAATTCAAAACTAACTCAGACTTTTATTCTTTTATGTAAGAGTAATTTATTTACTCTTAAACTTCGTTATCTTATATATTATATCTTGTATATTCGCAATTAGCTACTCTTGAAGGTGACTTCTCTTCTGAGAGTTTTTTTGTAGAATATCACATATAAATGAATTCTAAATTTTGTGCAGTTTAGAAAACTGCGCCTATATATCTATTGAAATCCGAAATTGTTTAAATCAATTTAAAATAGGGCATTTCAAAAAAGAGCTTTATATAGGCGTTCTATTTAGGAGCTTTCATATATCAACGCCTTTCAAATTCAATAGGTAACGATTTATAATCTACTTCAAAACTTTCACCAGCTCCCAACAAATATTTTGATTCATGATTTCACTTAACATTCCGGCGCGCCATTTATTTGCCTTTGATTAAAGTTATACCAATATAACAAATTACGTATTTTCAAGGATTCTTAAACCTAACCAATGAATATTTTACAACCGTCCCTGCTTATTTGATAGTAACTATATAAAAATAGTTTTATTTTTCTTATGAAATTACAGTTCCAATATGTGTTACAATAGAAAAGGTACATTTTACAAGTACTCGCTTTGCTAGAACAGGTCCCGGGTTCAGGAGCACAAATTTAGGAAACTATTTTCTAATTTGTCTGCCGTCGGGATTGGTGGAGGGCTTCGGCTATGGCTAGTTAAAGCCTCACCAGCAAACGCGTACTGCCAAGCAAAGAGATTTGTGTTCAGATACGTTAT
This sequence comes from Elymnias hypermnestra, assembly GCA_015832385.1. NCBI lineage: Eukaryota > Metazoa > Arthropoda > Insecta > Lepidoptera > Nymphalidae > Elymnias > Elymnias hypermnestra. Next base: position 461,656 of record JACTOM010000045.1, read on the forward strand.
GTTATATAGAAACAAGTAGATTGCCTCTTACCAGTTTAACACGCTTCCATCTTGAACTGTATCATCATTTACAATCAGTTTTGATTACAGTCAAGCGCTACAGTAATCTGTCAGCAATAAAAAACTATGGAAAAGTTATATGTTTTTGTATTACTTTAATTTCTACATATCTTTAGTCCACCCGTTTGTAACAAATCTACCACCAGCTCGGAAAGATGATTTTACCGAGAAGACAACGACAAGAAACTCATTATTTACTCTTCTAAACATAGTTTTAACCTTACATTGTATAACATTTAGTTTTCGTGCGCAACTAGTATCAAATACAATATTACGCAGTAGTATACTACGTTTGATTTAAATTGAATTGTTTTTTTTAGTTATACTTTTTTTAGTTAGGGAAACAGTTTTAGTTTTTTTTATATTGTGTAATTATTTAATACCTTTATTACTTGTTAGATATATTGTGACATTGAAAATATCAACGTGACATTCTTATCAAAATTATAACGTTCAGACTCAATTATAGAAAACAGATTATAAACTATTTAAATCCAATGAAACTTAGTATACGTTTATTATTTTGGAATATTTGGCCTTCGCCTTGCATTAAGTGAACGAATGACGGATGTATTTGATTTGAGAAGCAACAAAAACTACGGCGTGGATTTATGGTTAAAATTTCGAAGACACTAACTGTTGCTTATTACTTTGCATTTTTTTATGCAATTAAGACATTAAATAATCGCGAAAAGCGTTTTGCTATCCAAGGATAATGACTGATAATTTAAAAGTTGTTTGAAAAGATTTTTATATTGTTACACCAAAGAAGTATAACTTCTAACGCGTGTTCATAAGTACACTCACACTTTTTTTTAATTGAAGCTTTATGTTCTGTAAATTACAGTTTAGTATATGTCGTTTTTTGAATGAATAATTACACAATCCAAAACGTTGAAAAATTTAGTTGAGTGTCTGTCAAAAATTCATATTCAAATCGGCAATCACACAACACAAAATGTCATTATGTCATTGATCATTCTAATGTTTTGTTCAATTTTCAGAGAGCATTCCAGCAAAATTGGTATTTTATGAGTTATGATAAATAATAAATTAAATAAAACAAAGACATACATGACATTTCCTATCACCGTTAAATCTTTAAACATGAAAATTAATTTACATTAAAATTTCAATTAAAATCCTTCCGGTGTTTAAAAAGGACAGGTACAACAAAGAATCTGCCTAACGACATATTATACATCATCAAGAATTACTGAATGACACAGCGATATCGTTAATTATGATACCCTCATTTCCTGACTTCCGTCACTAAACTGATATCGCTCTTTGAAAATCATTATAACGATGTCGTCCATCATATCATCGTAACCTGTCATTTATTATTTCAGATATGACAATATTATTGTAATGACCTCGCTGATGTATATTGCGAGCACTTCGCTTACACAGGTGCTGGATTTGATTCCCATTAGGTCAAATTAGGTAAATTGTATTTTGTAATGTCAAAAAAAAGTATTTTTTTCCATTTGATTTCGATTGATCGACGACGTACATGAAACGTGTGACAATCCAAACAAAAAATATATGAAAATACCTTGACTTTTGAATTTAATTGAGATCAAACGAACGTGAAATGTTTAACAGGTAGGAATAGTTTTTAACGGAAAGCGAAATTGTTTTATACTATATTTCAAGATTTTTTTCCTATTTACTCACCTCATAGACCTACTCTAGTCTTCCACAAATAATTTAAAACAAAAATTAGCCAAACCAGTCCAGCCTCTCCCGAATTTTAGCGAGACTAACGTACAACAATTGATTTTTATTTACATATTAATAGAACCTCTGTTCTTTGAATCAAATATGATACATAGATTAATTTTTGAAGGAACATTTATAAGCTACTTTAAGTAGATTTTTTATGAATGTCAAGAAAATGTACTTTAGTATAATACTTAAAACTAAATACTATTTAATAATTTCATTTGTTATATGAAACGATTATTAAGTTAAATAAAGTCCAAATGCGATTGTAATAACCGCATTAATTATGACCTGTGTTGCATTACATAAGTCAGTATTAGGACTATTACGTCAGCGAAATTTTTTGTAATTTTACCTTAAAATATTTGAGATTTGATTTTTTAGAAGATTTAAAGGAAAAGGTAAGTTGCAGCCCATTAATGTCCCACTGCTGGGTACAGACCTCCTCACTCCTAGGAGAGAGGGTTTTTGAGCATAGACCCACCACGCTGCTCCACTGCGGATTGGCAGGCATAGTACTCAAGTGCACTCTCTATTCCTTTACTCTCATAGTCCGATGTGACGGGAATCCGACACGACCGGAGAGAGATCAGGCGCAGGATCGAAGGCTTAACGTGCTCTCCGAGGCACGGGGGTGGATCACACCGCCCACTTTCCAACTTCAGGCAAATATTGAGAAAACTTTAATAGAAAACTTAATATTAATTTTTTGAATTGGCGCGACCCGGGACTCGAACCCGGGACCTCATGTCTGTAGTCGAACATGCTAACCACTAGACCAATGAGGCAGTTGTCTTCTTGTAGAATAGTGTAATAATTTATTAACAAGTGAACATTGTATAAATAAAGGTGTACGCTTATGTATAATTACAAAGGTGCAAATGTTCAACAAGGGTGCAACTGCAAATTTGCATTACATTGTCACACATCGCTAAAATTACAAGTACATACTTTAAAAATAAGGCAGACATCGTAGTTACATAGGACTAAAAACTAAAACATGGATTTTTACTTTTTGTTTCAATTTAAATGCCCAAGTTACTTTATTATTACAATGTGACCAAATCGCTGTGTAATAGTAGTGACAGTACACATTTACATTTTCTTATCTCTTTTAGGCAGTCTCTGGCCATCGTGTTTGTACAAGATGATTAATTATTTAAATACCTATAACATCTTTGTATACCCAATGCCACAACGATGGTTTTTGGCATTTGATTATCTAATAATAATATTGTTTTTAAAAGAAATAAGTTATATAAAAACACATTATATCCAGCATAAGTTTCTTATACTTATTCCACTGACATAAACCTTTGAAATTTTTATACAAGCTTTCAATAGATGTACAATTTTTCACAAACTCATAATCAATTAAAATTTTTAGTTAATATTTGAATTTAAAAGTATACCAACGTGAAGTGTCATCAACTACAAGGTTTAATATTGTATTTGAACTTGAGCAGAGGAGTAAAAAAATATTTAATAAACTTTTGAAAAATAGGGAAAGTAAGTACTAATAGTATAAAGTAGCAGCCCATTACGTCCCACTGCTGGGCACAGGCGGCCTTACTCCGAGGAGCGAGGGTTTTTAGATCATAGACCCACCACGCTGCTCCACTGCGGATTAGCAGGCCATAGTACACTAGTGTGCACTCTCTATTCCTTCACTCTCATAGTCCGATGTGACGGGAATCTGACAGGACCGGAGAGAGATCAGGCGCAGGAAAGACGGATTAACGTGCTCCCCAATGCACGGGGGTGAATCACACCGCCAACTTCCCAACTTCGGGCAAATATTGAGAAAATCTTAATAGAAAACTCAATATTGATTTTTGAATTGGCCCGACCCGGGACTCGAACCCAGGACCTCATGTCTGTAGTCGAACATGCTAACCACTAGACCAATGAGGCAGTTTTTTTTTGAGTACTACTTGCTCATATGAATTTTAATTATTTGTATTTATTTCAGAGTTATTACTTTTATTATATAAAATATTTATTAAAAAATTATCTGCAATCTTTAGTATACGAATATTCAATTCAATTTTCATGTAAGCGCAAAATTTAAACACTAAAAGAACAACTATTAAACGTTTCAGTCTTTAACTTTGTTTAATGACTTGAGAAACTTTAAGAGTCACAGTCTAAAGTTTCTCTTAAATTAACATTTGTAATAAATTATTCGGTGAGCCTCTAGAGCTACAGATTCGGTTAACACAAAGTTTGTTCAACTAAGACTAACAAATAATGTCACAAGAAAGGCAAATAACTAATCGATCGCATCAACTAAAATGTCGAAACAAAATCAAATAGCTATATATGTAAATGATTTGATATTAGTAGTCTTTTGATCCAAAATAAACAGCAAAATAAACATTTGCAAAGTGTTTTGAAAATTGATGATTTGTAGTTATCTACACAATATTAGAATCACCAAATTACTGTGCTGTATAAAATAAGTAAGTAGCAGCCCATTAACGTCCCACTGCTGGGCACAGGCCTCCTTACTCCGAGGAGCGAGGGTTTTTAGAGCATAGACCCACCACGCTGCTCCACTGCGGATTGGCAGGCATAGTACACAAGTGCACTCTCTATTCCTTCACTCTCATAGTCTGATGTGACGGGAATCCGACACCATTGGAGAGAGATCAGGCGCAGGACCGACTCCTTAACGTGCTCTCCGAGGCACGGGGGTAGAGCACATCGCCAACTTCCCAACTTCGGGCAAATATTGAGAAAATCTTAAGAGAAAACTCAATATTGATTTTTGAATTGGCCCAACCCGGGACTCGAAGCCAGGACATCATGTCTGTAGTCGAACATGCTAACCACTAGACCAATGAGGCAATCGTACTGTTTAAACTCTAATTAAATTTATATAGGTATACGTTTTTATAACAAACTATCAAAAAACGCTCTAGACATGCCTCTTATTAAATTCAAATCCTTCGTTAAATGAATATTAATTCATAAATCCTACTATGTGGGTGTGAATGACTGCTCTTATCTAAATAAAATAGATTAAAATAATGTTTAAAAGAGCATGGTAAAAAAATATACCTGACTGATTTGGTCTGGGCTCTCTTCTCACGGACAAGGAGCTAAGGAATCCTCGAAGCTTTTGATTACAAGTCGTTTTTTATTATCATTATCATTAGTCGTACTATAAAAGCCTTCTCGATTTAAGAATTTTTGATTTTTTTTTAAATTTATATATTTAGTAAAGTAAATAAAGGAAAGGAAAAAGGAGATATTGTTTAAAAACTTCTAGTAAAAGCATTTCTTTAATAAGAAGCAAAGAAACGAAGAGAAAAAAATTGAAATTCGACAAGGCTACATCGAAGTCTATAAAATCCTTTATTTTCAAAACTTCCGAAAAGAAATACCAAATTACTATACTATGTTGTCAAATGATTTTTAGTATTTAAACAATTTTTGACTTTCGCCTAAACATTTTTCCCTATAACAATCAGTGACTTTAATGTTATGGATCATATTCACGTATTCGATAACAAATGGCTTTAGATCAAAGGTATAATTATTACACTAATTATATCGTACGTGAATTAATAACGGTATACAAAAAAAGTATTGTCTGTACCTATCTACGGGCATATTTTTCGATCCGTTGAATACGAATTTCAAGTCAGTTAGGTCGTCCAGACTTTAATTTCGAGTTTATTGCAAGAAACCCCAAAAAATTTTGAGATCTAAAGTAAAGCTTATTTTCATGTATTTTGATGGAAATGTAAAATCTATGTAAATGACGTATAAACAGAATTAGAAGAATGATTTTTCCAACTTTAAAACTGTTTGCCGGTGGTACTGAACTGTTTTATTTTCAAATGATCTATGGAGTGGATTTCTCTTTCGTTTGTTATATTTTCTTTTACATCTCTTTGGAATGTCCAGTATTATTCTGTCACCATGTTGATATTCCAATTGTACTCCCCAAGATAGGTAGTTCCTCAAGTAGTCGATATGAGAATCAAGAAATTGTAATTTTAGATTCATTAAGCAACATAAAATTTTGTAATTTGTCACTAATACTACGACTATTGTCCTGTAATTTTCACTTTTATTATTTCCTAAAAGGTTATGACACACACGTTGTCCTTATCATTCATTTTAACTATAAAATTAGCATATTGAAATAGAGTTCAAATTTGGGGTCCATTAAAAATTCCCTCTTTTAATTTGGCACTTATCACCGGAGACTTTTCTCTTAAGTACTGAAAACAATCACTGTCCTTGACCAGAACTTTGACATATTGTTTTATAAGACCTAGTTTGATGTTAAATGGCGTGGTTCAATTTCAAGTTAATTGCAAAAAACTGCTACGTTTTTTGCAATTACCATGAAATTGAAGATTGGATTAGGCCATCCACTCCTACTGGCTTGAAATTCCTATTTGTCCTCGCCTCGAATAATGGCTAGCTAGGCGGCACAGATCGCTTATGTTTAGGCTGGTGCAAGTACTGACCGGACACGTATGTTTCGGAAAGTACTTGCATCAGATATCACGACGTGAAGATTCTCCCGTCTGCCACCAATGTAGTGCGCCGGTCGATACGGGGGCCCACACTGTGGCAGAATGTCCGCCTTGGGGACCACAGCGACATCCTCTGGTATCCGTCATCGGAGCGGATCTCTCACTGCCAAGTATAGTGGCCGCCATGCTTGGCAGTGAGACAGGATGCAATGCAGTTGCCTCTTTCTGCGAAGCCGTCATTTCTTTTAAGGAGGCAATGGAGCGAGAACGGGAAGTTGCAGCAGATGCTGCTCCCCTTCGGAGGAGGAGGCTGGGGGACAGAAGGCGTATTTTTGAACCCTCTTGTCTCCTCCTTAAACATCGTCAGTCGGTTTCATCCGGGAGTGTCAGGGTGAATTCGCAAGGGAGCCTCTGACACTCCCAATTCAGGGTGAGGAGGGTGTCGCTGGGTTTTAGTGGGCATTCTGCCCTTGCCGGCACGTCCCACACTCCCTGCCTCGTGTCAGGGGTGCGCAAATGCATTTCATGCGAAAAAAAAAATCCCAAATAGATAGGTGGCGTCCGGTGTACAGACAATTTTTTTTTGTGTGTCGGTGTAATGGCATGACATCCTTATTTGTAATAGTGCTACAGAGAAGGTTCATAAAATTTATTGCTCGGCATTCTACATTAAAATCATTTTACAATAACTTTGCAAGATACATTACCTCTAAATGTAGCATTAATTTGTGCTCATATAATGTTTTGATGTTTGTAGAAATAATAAACGATTCATTTCAATTGTTCAAAAATAACTGGAAAGCGATACTTTAGCTTTTTTTGAGTATGCTTTGTATTTCCATGATGATTTTCGTGTTGCAATTTAGATGTACAAATACTGAATATGCATCAAATGGTTTCAAATGTTTCAATTATGAGTATCCATAGGATAGAGTATAGAGGTTTAAAAATACTCGCATGTCTCAAATAAATACCGAGTCATAAGTTTTGAACGCTTTTAAAGGATTTTTAGGAATCGATTAAGCCTTTTGATTAATCACTATTTAACGATTCTGCCAATGCCATAGCTTCGCAATTATAAGTGAGCAAATTAATCACCTACGCAAATATTTTTTCCACCAAATTATAATCTTAAGGAAATGTTAATATTATGCAAGAAAGGAACTTATTGCTACATCTTATGAAAACTCTTTTACATTGACTGTAATAAAGTAATCTTAACATCTTTACTATAAGATAATATTATAAATACGAAAGTAGCTCTGTCTGACTGTTACGATTTCAGACATAAAACACCAAACCCATTTTAAAACATAGCCGAATTTGAATTTGAAAAGAGGAAATGAAAGTTTGTACGGAAGTTCGCCATTATCTAAGAAAAAAAACTTGAAACTTTTAGGCACTCCTGAAAATACGACCTACATGGGATAAAATAATAAGTAAAATCTTTGTATGTGTATAATTTACAAAATAGGTATCCAATAAAATAGAAAATGCTGCGTAAAGCATCTAGTCCACGTGGTCAGAATATCAAACAAAAGATAGTGTATTTTATATTATTATGACAAATATAGATATACGCTTATATGATAAGCTATGACTTACAAAAAAGTTGAACAGATTAGAATTTTATTGAACTATATTGAAAAATAACTTAAATGATATTAAAAATTAATAACTTAAATACACATTTATTTAATTTATCATTCATTATAAAAGTTCAGTGGAATATTCTAAAACTGGAACAGAAACGTTGAATCCAATGAGCGTAATAGAAAAAGCAATTCAGTTTTAGAGGCTACCGAGTAATTCAACGAAGCGAAGAAAAACGAATAGCGATCTGGGTCTACAAACATTGGTTGCAAAAGGAAGAAAGAAACCTTAATTCTGACGGGTAACTTTATGGGTGTAAAAATATAGTGCGACTTATTTAAAAAAAAAATCCGCCAAACGTCGCCCATTGATATTTGCTGGATCAAAGGAATTGTAAATGGGTTGCCGGTTAGAATGGCTAAGACATTTACCAATCCTTTTCCACCCCAAACCCTTGCTGAAAAGTAATGTTGCTTCTACACGGCAGTATTCGATAAGGACTTGGTTATTTCTCTAGTGAAGTCAGCCTAATTACGAGCTAGTTAGTCCCTACAACTGGCTGTTAAAACTTTGGCCATAATTCAAAGTATAGTCTGTAATTAAACGTACGGGTATATATAATATTTGTACTCGTATACGCTCATGTGACATGAAGTTATATATACTAAATCTAAAATAAAAATATGTTCTGAAATTACCTAGGAATTTCCCAGCTTTAAAAATATGTTGATTAATTATGTTGAAAAAAGTAACTACTGAGTTTGTTGCCAATTTTTTCTCTGAAAAAAAACTTTACGAACCGGTAGTAGATTTATTACCAATGGACAGACTAATGAGAATTCAAAAGGGCTTTTTAAACGTACGAGACTAAAGAATGTTTTAATATTGATTGATGAGAAACTTTAGGTCTTCATTTTCAAATTTTAATAACAATTCCACAGAAAATGATGTTAAAATGGCATTTATGAGCCGCGTTCAAAGTGAATTCAAATACAGCCAAATTGAACTAACATTGAATATTTTTTTTAATATATTTGACCCCGATCCTAGATAATATATTACAGACTTGTCGTTTTCCAATGTAAATATTCGAGAGCTTTCACTAAATCCCAATCTGATATATGGAATGAGATATATTGATAAATTTTCGGAGCTTTTTATTAAATTCTTGAAGAATATTTGATTGTACTAATATTACTTTTCCACCACGTTTGGTCGATATTTAATAATTTAGACATTTGCAAAAAGTAACTTTCTCGTGACTAGTTTCTTATATAAAAGTATGTTTTTAGTTTCGTTGACAAGATGACATAGTCGAAGGTGATGCTTATTTACACAGATATAATTTTCATACACTAAAATATATGACGGCGGTAACGTTTTTTAATGTTGGTAACAAGGTATGCAGCCAGTTAGCAACAAACGTCTACCAACATTCGAACTAGCCCCACTCGCAGAAACTAGTATAAAAAGGCTTGCATAAGACAAACGGGCATTCTTACCGGAAGTTGTGTCCAGTTCACACCTTGCATCCATAAATTATTGGATATTGTCATTTATTTAAAAAATTAATAATTTAGTTTAAAGTAATAAATTATCTCTGTGAAAATTGACTGAGATTGTCTTTATTTAAACGATGGAAGACCAGAACCCGATATAATAATCACAATTTCTTCTTAAAATCTCTTCGCTTACTGGCCATGGCCGAAGATTCCCATTAGTCATCACATTTAGAGTATTATATAAATTAAGATTATTCAGAAAGTTCAATTGGCCATAACTGTAAAAAACTTGACAGTAAGTCTATCATTCAGCGTTCCAGGACGATATATTTTTACCGCTTTTCTCCATTTCATATAACAAGTTATTCGGTGTAATAGCTTTCGTCAGTAAAAGTAGATTAGTACGTGCGACGAATTCCCGATTATTTGAATAATGGGTCGCACTCTTAAGTCGACAATTTTATGGAGGATTATGTATGTATATAACCCTGCGTACTAATTTATTCTTAAGGTAAATAAATTATATTGATTTACCTCACAGTTATTACAAGAAATTACGAGAATATTTAACAATGTATTTAACTGAAAATTCGATCCGGATTTCCCTTATTTCTGACATATTGGGACCTACTTGTGTAAAACCGCTGGACATGGGTAGCTTATATATATAAATGACATTGGTGATATTGATTTGGATAAATATTTTCAAATGGTTGAACCGAGATTTGAAGATTTATTTCAGGTGGATCCAATAAAGATTTGGATTGACAAACTGATCTGATAAAACCCATATAACCGTGGGATCAGTAGCTATGAGCCACTATTTGTTTGTAGTAAGCTTATAAAGCGAAATATAGCGGTCCAAGTATTGGATTGCACAAATCTTTTAACAAGAATCCATGTGTCTAGCAAAGGTCCATCGTGAATAATGTTAAAAAGACCAAAAAAACGATTCAGTATCTAGTCAACGTCACGATCAAATATACAATCATCATAAGCATGATGATTGTATATTTGATCCATGTTCAGAAAGAATCAAAACAATATGTCAGTAAAACTTTGCTTTACCACAGTCGTTAAAATACTTCTGTAGCTTTTAACGTTCACGTGCGTCATAAGCTTAATTCACTTCAATTAACTGGCGATATCGTAGGCACTTAGCAAATTTTTTTTTATATCCCCAATGTCATTGTCTTGATAATACATGTGGTAGTATCCCAAGTTAATGTAATTGTCAGTGTTACATATAACTTTATTATATAACTGCTTTAGAAAAATAGCGACACAATTAAAAAGAAGGAAAAAGGTTGTTCTTATCCCTTGGAAAATTTTAAAAACAAACCTTTAAATCAACCAGATTTAATAATATTTGATATCACGATCACTTTTAGAGGTTTAGATATGAGTTTTTAATACAACCAGATGTAAACTATTTTAAATTCTGCTGTATCTTTAACTAAATAATTTTTGACTGTTCATCCAAAGTTGCAATAGATATGTTAATAATTTAACTATTATACTTATGCATCTCAATAAGGTCAATCAAAATAAGCCTAAAATAATGTTTTAACCCTTAATTAGGCGCATGGGTCAAGACAATTTCAAATTGGAAAAAAATTAAGTTAACGTGACCGCGCTCTCTTTAGCTTCCCATTTTTCCCCGGTGTACGCAAAAGGAAAAAAAAGGATTTATGAGTCAAGAGTGAATGCGAAAGTTGGAAGGGGAAGACCAAGGCGAACGTTCCTGGACCAAATCCAGGACATTTTAAATAAGGGTCAGGTTAAGAGTACTCTAAACCGACGAACTTGTATGAAAGGTTTAATGAGAATGAAAGAAGCGAAGGAGATATGCAAGGATCGTGGCAAGTGGAAGGATGTTGTCTCTGCCTACCCCTATGGGAATGAGGCGTGATGCTATGTATGTATGTATGTATGTACGCAAATCAGTCACCGTTGGCAAATCCGAGGGAAACACCATCGGTGCTTTCTTGAGCGTTGACCATGTGACCAGTTGCGTTGGATGGTTAGTTTCGGTTTCTATGTTTTTACGTCGATATATTTATTTATTAATACAAGGTATATGTGTATTATTGTTTAACGCATTTTTTTATTTGAAAGAAAGAAAGAAAGAAAAAGCATTTATTCAATGATGGTGTAACAAACAGCATTATCATAAACAGCATTACTGTCTGTAACACCACCTCGAAAGGGTTTCCAGCTCAGCATATTATCGTATGTAGTAGAAACACACGACGCTGATTTTCAGCTGAGACCCCATATATTTCACATATTGGTGTTACATCTAACTAGATTTTTTATATGATTTCGTTCTTTTTTTCTATTTTGTTTCAATAATATGGTTTAAGATGTGCAGATAGAAAAATGGCTGAATTCTTACCAACCAAGACTAGAGAAAAATTTACTTCGCTTTTTGGATTTCATAATCTATTGGCTCTTGTCTCCTGTGTCACTAAGACAAAGACGGCAGTGGTTTTACCATTATGCAAGCATTGACTGCTAAGCGCGGACGCTGCTCTTCATGGCCTGGACAAGCCGACAAAAAATGACCAACAAATTTGAATGAATTTGAAAAATGAATCTGGTCGTTTTGTCTGTCAGAAGCACTTTTGGGCTTACGACATTGAATGCAATACAAAAGAATGTGAAGGTGACTCTTAATAATTTTTAATTTAAAGTTGATCTCGACTTTTCCAAAAATTAGTAATCTTACGAGAAATTAGAAGTTATTTTATGTTTTCAATTCTTTGTAGTTAAAGTTATGTTCCTGTATGTTAATTTTGTTTAAAATAAACCATTTTAATATTTTTCACACTACATGTATAATTTTATTTCTTTATTTCATTAAATTTTTACCTAATGGTATAGGGTCAGTAGTAACCCCGTGCTATTACTTGTGTGATTTTCTTTATGCGCCTAATTAAGGGTTAACATATGGTATTATAGGGGTAAAAATCAGGGAAAGAAAAATCCAAATCAGTCTAGTTGTTATAGAAATCCACTGGAACAATTAAATTATCCTTTCCCGTGGTAATTTTGGTGTATGTACTAGCTTGTGTTCGTCTCCTAGGTCTTGTCTAAAGTCATTAAATTTGGCCGTTTGTATGAATATAGTCTGTCTATTGCGATTTCATACTTAAACTGAAGGAGTTACATTCGGGTTAATAACACAACTATGCTACTAGCTAATTAATAACTCGTATATGTCATCTCAAAACTTATTTTTATAGAGTCTTCAACGTAACAGCGAATTGATGGTAACAAAAACGCATGGACTGTTGTTCAGAGAGTTGCATAAATGTGTATTTCGCTAATTATTATAGCATTATCTTTTACGGCATACTTTTATGGGGTAAGGTGGCGGACATTGAAACTGTCTTTACATTACAAAAAAGAGTAATACGTGTTATATATTAATTGATATCACGTGTTTCCTTAAGAGAAAAATTTACAGAAACATCAATTTTCACAGTACCAACGCAATATATATTGTATAGCATTTGATATATCCGTAATAATATACACTTATACAAAAAAAAGAACAAATTGCACAATTGTCACAAAAGAAATAGAAACAAACTTATTACGCCTCATTTTAGGGTGACGAAAATTCTGAAATCATTTGTAGGGTTGAGCATCCGCGTTTTTAATAAGATACTGGAAGCACTTTTGGATCTGCCACCTCATAATTTTAAGTAATACGTGAAAAACATCCTATTACAAAAGGAATATTATAATATTGAAGAATATTTAAGCGATAAAGATGTTCGGGTTTGATTCCAGTTGCACATGAAAGCTAACCATATTGTAACCTACAAAAACTATATTCAAAGGAGTAAACCGCCGAGCTTGTTGGCCGTATCATTCTAAACCGGTGGCAGATTTGTTACGGAGAGCCTAATTGCATAAAGAATATTTTGATTTGATTTGACTTTATATTTCAACCATCGTTTGATAAAACAAACATGATACATTTTCAGTGAAGAGAACATAACAGCTACTTGATGGATATCGTTTGAAAACTTTGACAAATAAAAAAGAGACATAACGGTCCTAGACATTTTTGACGCTCACTTTATTAAAGGGAGCTGTTGTGTTTCCGGATGACGTAATTGAAAGATAACTCTTACTCCTAGGGCAGTTCTAAGTCTCAAGAGATCACCCTCTAATCCTATCTGACAGTTATTTGGGTACGAGCACCATGAGAACTTAATTATTATTATAGCAGAAGTTTATGTTCAGATGTATGCGGTTATAATACAAATTTAAATAAATAAGCAACCTTTCTAAATTTATCATTTCCTCCCATTTAATGGTTTTCTTAAACTTTCAATAGATAGCGTTGTCCATTTACTCGCTAATTAAATTTAACGATGAAATAAAATTTATTAAAATTGAATTATTATTTAGAAGAGTGAATGCACCTCCTACAACTTAAGAAATAAAAATAAACTTAATACAAATTTTAGTAGGCTGCATAAAATTTAAAACTCATTCAAGGGTAATTGAATACGTTTCTATAATAAACTCCCACAAGATATTATAGAGAGGTCACTTATTAAATTGAAAGTCTTTGTTAAAAGAAAGTTGATCACTCGGCTCTTGTCACCATTAACGTGCCGGCTATTCTCGAGCGGAATGGACTTGCACGTGATGGTGGCAAGAGACCTGATGGTATGTCGTTGATGCCTTGGAAAAAAGGAAGGTCGTTGGTGTGGGAAGCTACATGTGTTGATACGCTTGCACCATCTCACATTGACGCTACCTCCAAATCAGCGGGAGCGGCGGCGTCTTTAGCTGAAAACGCCAAGAGGCGCAAATATGAAGGCCTTGCTTTAGAATACATATTTGTGCCTTTTGGCGTGGAGACATTGGGACCGTAGGGTCCTGAGGCTAAAAGCTTTTTTAAAGAAACTTCTTCACGCTTACTTGATGTCACCCGTGACCCTAAGGCCGGGTGGTACTTCGAACAGCGTAAAGGTATCGCTGTCCAAAGAGGTAACACTGCCAGCCTTATGGGCACCCATCCATTCGCTTCTGATGGCGCATTTAAATTACTTTTATTTTTTCTGTATTTATTGAAACGAAAAAAAAAATTTAAAGGAAAAAAAAGAAAAAGAAAGCTGATTAAAAAATCATATTATAAGTTTCTAGATTACTTAGGCGGCATAAACGCATTGGAGTAAACGAATTGCTCTAATTTGAATTTATATATAATAAAGTAATGTGATATTGTAATGATGATGGTAAAAAAATGCAAAATACAGAGTTTATTGTGGGCTCTTCACAGGACAGGATGCGAAGGAACGCTCGTAACTTTAGATCTTAGTCGTTCTTTAATACCACTATCAGTCGTACATTAGAATTTGTGTGTGGAAAAAAGGAAAAAATATATGGAGAGTGCTGTAAAGGCCTACTTAAATAAAGATATTCTGAATTTGATTTTGAAAACTTGATTAACATTAATTATTATCTAATACAAGTGTAAGAAATTATTTTTCAACTAAAGTAAACAAACCTTACTTTACACCAGGATTTCTTTTTTTTTATTCGCCCAAAGGTTGCCTGGAAGAAATCGCTAAGTAGCGATAAGGCCACCTCTTGTACTTATGTATTTTTAATTGTCTGTGTATTTGTAATTGTGTATATTTACGGTGTACAATAAAGAGTATTCTATCTATCTAAAGTTGGTGTCATAAAGTATTTGTAAACGCTTCAAAATTTGAACAAGATAAAACGCAATGAGAGCTTTAACTTATAGTAAGAGTCATATTAAAGCACTAGTACAACCATATATAACAGTAAAAAATGTACGTCTTAGTCAAGAATATTAAGAAATTTAAAATATGACTTCCCCAATATAACAAGAAACCAAAATTCTAGAATATTTATCATATTACTGATTCTACATGAAACAAGAAAGTCTGAAGGACCAAGGAAAAGTAATAATAGGCTTGTTTATATAATAATAGTTTTACTTGAGGAAACTAAGCCAATTTTATTTGCGGAGTTTTTGCCGTTTCGGAGACAAAAACGTTAACAAACAGACAAACAATATAGGAATAGTTATGCTGCTTCTTTATAATCGCATCTTTATTTCGAACATAAATCAATTAAAGAATTGAAAGTCTGTGCGTAATAACTTTTAAGTCTTGTTTATATCTACAAATCTAAAGCTTTAGATTTCTGAGATTTAGAGGGTCTCGCACTTTAAAAAAAGGAAGATATATTAGGAATTTAATGAATTAATTATCATTAAAAAGGTGTTGAAAATTAATACATTTAATTTATTGAAATCTCAAATGACGAATTGTAAATAAAATGCCACGTGTTTCTGGTCAATATTAGAAATTATTAATAAAATTTTGTTTTTTAATTTAATTTATATTTTATGAAAATAGTATTATATTAAATGATCAAATGACGAGTGGAAAATTAAAATGCCACAAGTTATTTGTAAATATTAACACTACGAATTTGCACAAAAAATGCTACACATCTTCGTGACGCTAATCACGTTTCTTCCGTAAAAAATTGATCCTACTGCGCCAAAAGAAGTTTCACTTCTAAAATACTTAACTGATTATCATATAGTTTAATCAAACATATCTGGTTAACGTGATTTGAAAATTGGCGAACTATGATTGTTAAAAATATAAAAGAAAATATGAGTACTTTTAACTTCATGTACCTATGTACTATCGAAACGTAGTGAATTTTTAACTTGTGGTAGTCTAGTCACTGTTTTCTTTTTTTATTAAAAATTTGTTAAATCTATGTGTTAGGTATAAAATAAAATGTTATGCTTCCCGTAGGCGTTTTGTTCTTACAAATTATTAAAATATTATACATGGTATTATTAAACATTTTTATATTTACTTTATAATATATATTCGTGTTACTGTTATTATAAAATATTTGCTACTATAAAATTAATTTAATCTTTAGTATGCAATTCGGTATCGGTACAACTGCCTCATTGGTCTAGTGGTTCGAGCATATTCGACTACAGACATGATGTCTTGGGTGCGAATCCCGGGTCGAGCCAATTCAAAAATCAATATTGAGTTTTCTTTTAAGATTTTCTTAATATTTGCCCGAAGTTGGAAAGTTGGCGGTGTGATCCACCCCCGTGCCTCGGAGAGCACGTTAAGTGGTCGGTCCTGCGCCTGATCTCTCTCCGGTCGTATCGTGAATAGAGAGTACACTTGTGTACTATGCCTGGCAATCAATTGGAGCAGCATGGTGGGTCTATGCTCTAAAAACCCTCGCTCCTTGGAGTGAGGAGGCCTGTGCCCAGTAGTGGGACGTTAATGGGCTGCTACTTACTTAATCTATATTCGTGTTACTGTTATTATAAAACATTTGTTGCTAAAATTAATTTAATGAATTCTGTATCTATACAATTGCCTCATTGGTCTAGTGGTTAGCATGTTCGACTACAGACATGAGGTCCTGGGTTCGAGTCCTGGGTCGGACCAATTCAAGAATCAATTTTGAGTTTTCTATTATGAGAGTGAAGGAATAGAGAGTGCACTTGTATACTATGCCTGCCAATCCGCATTGGAGCAGCGTGGTGGGTCTATGCTCTAAAAACCCTCTCTCCTATAAGTAAGGAGGCCTGTGCCCAGCAGTGAGACATTAATGGGCTGCTACTTACTATGCAATTCTGTAAAAAAAACTTACAACAGGTGGTAGTACTGTTGAGCATCGCTAAAAAAATTATATTAAAATAAAATTTTGAGCAAGTGACAGCAGTCTATCGACCATATAATTATTATTAACCTATATTTAATGAATGTATGAAATCAAATCATTGGGGTATAGTCTTGTTTTAGTAACACATATTTAGGATTCTATTCGACGTTTTATGTTCACCAATTTGGTATCCTTGGGGAAATATAACCGTTATTAACTTGGCTAAATTATGATTGGTATATCGTCCTAATTATCGTGTGTTTAGGATAACACAGCATCGTAGCGAACCGTATTTTTTTTAAAGGCGACACGTCTTAGCTGATAGGGAGTTAACCAGCCATGGCCGACTACGTCATTCTCAGATGAATTAGATTATATAACTTTGTAAATCTGACTTACCGGGAATCTATGACCTCTGCTAGTAGAGCGATTACTAGCTTGACCAATGCGTCAACGAGGTTCTCGAATGTTCTCGCCGTGAATTTAAATTTCTTCTACTGTTAAACTACAATTAGATATCGTCTCCTAGTATAATCTTAAAAGACAGACCCGAAAAAAAAAAAAAATCTAATAATATTTAATGAATTCTTACATATTAACGTTTAAACATTAATTCTTTCACATTTCATGTTTGAACTTCTCATATGTTTGAATGCTAAATAGATAAGAACACTAGGTTAACTCTAGATAAGAAGTTACATTTTGAATTGGGTCAAAATAAGTCTTTTGTTTATTAAAATCTCTTATGAATATATCTAATTACTGCCTAGGCATTAAATAAATGAAATAAAATAAAGAATTACGTATAAAACCCTATTTAAATTTATAAGATATTGTTTCAAAGAGAAATAAATAAATAAATATAATAGCTGTATGATTTAAAAAACTAAGCTAAGAGCTTAGACGCATTACGCTAAAATGGATAAGTCGATAACCGGTGTTGCTCTCGAGGTATGCTAGGTATGCCACTTACCACGATCCTTGCATATCTTCTTCGCTTCTGTCATTCTCATAAATTTTCATACAAGTTCGTCCGTTTAGAGTACTCTTGACGTGGCCTTCATTTAAAATGTCCTGGATTTGGTCCAGGAACGTTCGACTTGGTCTTCCTTTTTGTCAGTCTCCTTTTATTCATTCTCTCTACGTGCCCAAACCATGTAAGCATACCTTTCTCAATTTTAGTCACTACATCTTCTTTTATATCTTATCACACTATTTTTTACTTTGTCATTCAGTTTCAATCCACTCATACTTCTCAACGCTCTGATCTCTTCCGCATTTATTTTACTTTTATGCTTCTTCTGCCATACCTAACTTTAACTACCAAACCTTAGAGACACCCTCTGACTATTCATAAAGGAATGTTATTCAACAAATCAAGATATCAATGTAATTAAATTTTAGTCAGAAACCATGATAAAAAATGTTATATGGGGTCATTCTAAACTTAAATTCTAAGTAGGTATTTTTTCTAATATTATAAGCTATACGAGTATAAAACAAGTTAATATTAACAAAGAATATATAGATTACGAAAACACCTACCTATATTTGTGAAGAACGCTCCAACATGCTGCAATTTAGGAATGAATAGTAACTTTTTTAATAATGTCAATGTTTTGCCTCATCGTGGAAAAAACGTCAAGCATCCTCTTCGAATTTGAATTTATATTTATGCTCTACTTTAACTTTTACTCATAACTGTATATGTGAAACACATAGTCAAAGTCAAAATATCTTTAGTCAAGTAGGCCTGTTACAACACTTATGAGTCGTCAAATATACATTTTTTTCATATATTACTTAAATGAATGACTGATGATAACATTAAAGAACGACTTACAATCTAAAGTTACGAGGGTTCCTTCACGCCTTTATCTGAGAAGAGCCCACAACAAAACATAATTGTTTCTACCTATGCAGGTTATAGACTTTGAAACCATCGCACCGAAGCGCTCCAAATGGTTGCTTGAGATAGAAAATAATGTGAAGATAGTATTAGATACATTATCTCACTCACCCATCATGATGTCTTTAAATAATTTACTATTAATTTATTTATTATAGATTTCCTCGTCTTCCCATGGAAATATACCCGGAAACAACTTGTTATTTATAATAGTGAAACCGTGAATTCTCCGCCTAAGGTTATAGCCCTGTTATACTGATTTAGGAAAATACATGTCTAAATTTATCGTTTTCTAAATTAACGTCAGTGTTAGGTCTTTCCAAACCTACTCTTATAAATTTACATAGTTTCATACTATATTATTACAAAGAACGTGATAATATTATCGTTTTGTGGATTGTCATTAGATCCGGGCCCGTATTCATCGTAATTTTCAAAGAATGCTAACGTTTAATAACATATGAAAAAGACGTTCCAGTTTTCGTTTCCATGAAGACAGTGGTTATATTAATAGAAGTTGATTTCGCATAAATATTTACTTAAAGCCTTTTTTACATTTCTTTACTACACTTAATTTGTCAAGGGTAGTATTAATAAAAAATTTAATTTTTGGGACGAATAGTGAGAGAGAGATAGATTTTGAGTTTACACAAATTCTTACAATTAATGATTATATTACATTAAACTATGTACAAGGGCGGCCTTATTGCTTAAAGCAATCTCTGCCAGGCGACTCTTGGATAAATACAATACAATAATATTATTAATAATGTACCAATAAAAAAAGAAAACCAAAAAGCAGTTTTAAGTTCCATTCTCGGACGGTTAAACCCTAAGTACCTAAGTTTAATTTCATAATTAAAGCTTTTCCTTAAACTCATTTATCTTTATAAAGTTCTAATTTAGCACCTTCAAAGTTTTTGTCCGTCTATTTGTAACCTCTACTAATACCCGATTCGCTGAGATCGATTTTGAGAAGAGCAAAGTTCCACAAATCATTGCTTTTTTTAAATATTCTTTATTCAAGTAGGCTCAAAAAGAAATGTCAAGGATTTGAATCGTCAGTAGTCTGTTCGTTGTTAACAAATCTACCACCGGTTCGGAAAGGCGAATCCGCTGAGAACAAACCGGCAAAAAACTCATCGGTTACTCCTTTAAAAATAGTTTTGTATGTTACAATGTGAAATATTTTACTTCTGTGAGCAACTGGAATCATGTTCAAACATTTATATCACCTAAATAATCTTCAACATTAAATATTTAAATCAAAGCCAAAATTGTAGTATTAGAAATTATTGGCATAATAATAAGAATAATACCATCTAAGGCATATTTTTTTTTTGTTCGGACTGTGTTTAGCTGTTAGCCCTACTGGCTTTTACAGCGTAACCGGAAGGAGGACTGGCTTTTATAGATGCCGCCACATTTCGAGTGCGAGCCCTGAAAAGGGCTCGCTCTCCGGGGAAACGCCGCTCCAAGGGCGTCTCCTGCGAGACCGAGCCTCGGCTTGGAGCGACGTTATCGCTGAAACATCACCTGAAAAGGAAGAATCAGAAGCGCCCCCGGGAACGTGGGTGAAGTCCACGTCCGGGTGACGTCAGAAATCGGGGACCTCGACTCCGCCGGCGGAATCGCTGTGTAACGTTTGTGTATGTGTCTGTCCCTACCTGGTAAGGTAGATTGTCGATAGTTATCGTATCGTCGGGGTCGTTAAGGACATATTTAGGCCGTCTCTTCCTAGGCGGATCTAAGGCATAATTATTATATTTCAACCTTACTTATACATATTCCGGTATCATTCGATATATTAAGGTATTAATAGAACACCGATTGTATTATAATAATTTTGCGAGGGAATAAAAGCTTCAATCATTTTGTTATACTCGTATATACTTTAAATACTTGGGTGTTGAAAGAAATCCATTAGTGATCGAAATACCCGAGCATTTATTACATATAGGCCTTGTATATTACTGGTGAGTCAGCATAACGCGTCATTTATCTTTTTATAGCATCTCTAATGTATTAATATGCAGGTATATGGTATGTAATAAAACAAATTATTAATTGTTATATACATAAAACTTCAAGAGGCCATGGACGATGTATACTTAATATTTATCTATTAAAAAACTTTGTTAAACTGTAGACCACGCGTCAGAAGTGCACACGTAGTTAAGTCAAGACGAGGAAATACAATATTATTTGGTTCTTTATTCATTAATTTATAATATCAATATACATATATCATTATAAGGTTATTTTAAATAAGACCTTACAACACAGCAGTGACTTGTTACCTATATCTCTTTCGCTCTCTTACTCGACAAGAAATAATCGAATGTAACCGCTCATTTATTTTCAATACGAACAAAATAAAGTGCACAGCGTATCTAAAGCAATTTTTACTTGAAAAGTTTACTTTTTTCTTTCAAATACATGGTACGGTAGTAAAAAATGTCTACTAAATCACATTTTTATAATTAATGCAATAAAAAGATATGCTCTATTACGCTTCATTCGCAAGGTATGAATCAAGGAAAGTTTTATTGAAGCAGAGACGCTTGAAAATGTTATTTAACTTGTATCTATGATATCTTTTATATAAGATATTTCTCGTTGTATTTCTTTCAATTAACAATAGATGACGGATAACATTACTAACACTGACTTGAAATCCATGAACCCATTATCGGATTTGTACGAATACTCTCTTCGATAATAATAGTTCCGAGTTCGATTTCTAGCTACGAAAATTTAAGGAATTATAGTTTGTAATATATCTATGCCTGAACTAATATTGGTCTCCTACCCGCTAAGATGTTTTCCGAGCAAATCTTGTGGAGAAAGCAATAAGCGTTAACCGACCTTTTATCAGGTCTCGTCATTTTAAACCATATCGTCACTTATCATCAGAGGAGATCAAATTCATGCCCTAACCTGTATGCAACTAAGAGTTCTAATACAATGTTGCGTAGTTTTAAACATTTTGTTTACATATGTGTACTAACTAACAAATATTGAAAACGGCATTTGTTGAATGTGTTCGTGAGTATTCAATTTGTGTATTTTCTGTGGACGTATTTATGTGAATTTTGATAAAGCTTATATAACATATAAATCATTACAGTCCTTATATGTAAAGGTTATCTGTTAAGTCGGCTTAGCAAAGTTATTAATTCGTTGATAATTATATTTAAATTGGTTAACTCGTGCAACTTCGTCTGTGTATACTTAAATATAGGATTTGAAGTACAGCGCCTTCTATTTGCAGATCTTAAACTTAACGAGCTCGGATAAAAAAAGGAAATGTACTTGTAACTTGAGTCGGTCAAACACAGCACGGTATCAGGGAATTAATAAAATGTACATACATATATATAGCTTAAAACGTTTATTATTCATTATATTAACCAGGGTATCTGTCAATCTTGCGGTTATTTTGATTCCCGTATTATTGTAAAGTGTACTTTAAATCAAGGAAATCAAATTCCGATTCATGGTACAGTTATTTGTCACGTTTTGCATATATATATTAATAATATACTGTTAAGAAATTGCTTCGTCATTAAGAACAAGTCTGTATAATGTTGTTTATTTTCTGTGATTCAATTTCTGTTGCTATTTCCAATTTTTACATCATCCATATTAAAATATAGTAGTTGTTAAGTGTTATAATTAATCATAGTTGGAGCTAACGATTATATTTTGCTAAATGCTGAGTATTTTATTCTCTTGTCCGACTACCCACGCTACTGAATAATGGAGCAAACTGGTACTGTGGACGAACCTAGTGTTCCTTAATATATAAGTAGCAGAACCCGCACGCGATGGAGGGCGGTTGCTTTTTTCTGTGGGACTGTCACCTTCAGAAAGAGGCGCTGGGGAGAGAACACGACGACGAGGGTATTTCCTCTCTTCCCAATCATAGAAGGGTAGGGAGGAAGAGGCGTGCGTTTGCCCGCCTGCTATCCCTTACTTGAATGAGCCTTTTGTAGAATGCACGTGGGGTGCCATCGGAGTCGAAAGTTTTTGCGACCTTCTGGCCCCCTATTTCAGATGCAGAAGGCTACGCTGGGTTTTAGTGAGTATTCTGGAAACAGCGAGTCCCACAGCCCGTACATAAATGTATTTCCCAGCGAAAAAAAAAGCTGAACCCGCGACTTCGTCTGCGAGGAATGTTTTTATTGTAGCAATTTCATTAATTTAATCATGTTGTTTTACCAATAAGAAACATACGTATAATACTCCCTTCAAGTTTCTACGCCTTTATAGTTCCAGAGATATCGTAATGAGTCATATATCTGGATATCTCTTATGTAGATAGATTATATGTTGTTATGTTATTTATAGGACATTGTAAACATAAGAAATATCTGTAATTGGCATTTGTTCATCTGTTTTTCTATATGTAAATTAGTTAAGATGCTGTAGATTTTTGATAATACAATAACAATAAATAATATGTTCAGTTTGTTTTTTGTGTGTGTAATAAAGAATATACTTATGTAAAATTATAGGTATAAATTGAAATTGAATCCTTAAATCTACTTTATTAATATGTTGTTATGCACGATTTACTAACGTGTTAAATGTATACGTTTTTTTATTAACTTTATTATTATTTTATTTTATTACTTTACACGAATGTATTCATATTTTTCCTGAGGTTTAATATTTATCCAACAAGCTTAACCAATTGTGAGAATATCAAATAGCAAACACCTTAGTGAAGTTATGTTATGTATGTATCGTCCAAATATTCTAAGATACCCTATGAAAATATACCTACATTAGGGTTAGATAGAAAGAATTTAATAGGGGTATTTTATCACATTCAACAGAATTTCTATTTGGGACGGATTACTGTGAAAATGTCACGTACCAGACAAAAGACATGAATCGCTTCTATTCGACAACTGCTGAAAGTCTGACCTTATAATAAGAACGTTGTTTTTTTTTTAATTTAAGGCTATTATTTTATAGATTTATCTTATGTTATGCCAATAAAAATATCTTTTAAATAGCATAATAATCACAGTTATAACACAAAATGCTAGCAAGAATACATCGCTGGAGTACCTACTTGACATAGAAGTAAACAATTGTGGGATTCTTTATTGCTAATAGGTCAGCGCTTTCTTATATGCAGTGGAGCTGCGTGGTGGGTCTATGTTCTACGAAACCCTCTCTACTATTAGTTAGGAGACATGTGCCCATCATTGGGACATTAAGAGGTTGCTACTTAAAATCCTTGACTTGAATTCGATACTAGACCCCTTCCAGTAAAGCGATGCCATCAAATCTGTTATTCTGACTGACTGATTCGAAGATAATTACGGTATTTTATAGATCTCCTTAATATTAATGGTTATTTCTAATTTCCATGCTAACTGTGTTGGCGACTGTGAAAATTGTCTATAGGTTCTACGAAGGCCGGGTCGAATTACGTTTCACAAGCTTTAAACAAAATTTTAGTATGATTCTAATTTAACCAAGTTTAAAGAGAGGTTTTAAAGTAACAATATGTAAGTAACAGTCTTCCAATATTCCATCGTTGCGTACATGTCTTATCGCTCAAAGGGTTTGGAGCTTACATCCACAATTCTGATTGGCTAGTAAGATACATATGTAAATATGTTAAATCGATATGTAGATTAATTGAAGATTTGAAAGTTTTTTAAAGATGTTTTCCTTTACTAAAAGCATTAATGACTTATATAAAACTTAATAAAGACATTAGTTTTTTAGAAACATTCGCAAATATTTGTTAAAAAAGATAAATTACATTGAAGTTAAAGGAATAATCCTTCATAATCTCGAGGCGTGCCTAGCCAGGACTGCTCAGCATGCTGCGGTCATGGCAGTCATCGCTCTCTGGCTCCCCGCAGTCATTTAAATGATGGTGAGCCGCGAGAGGGCATGGTGCTGTTCTGCGAGGACATCATGACGCAAAAGAAGATCGCGAGACGGTTGAGGGAGGTGGACGCGACCGCTTTGACCCTTCGCAGAAGAAGGCCGGGAAAGAGGCGAGAGGCTCACGATCGTAGTCTCCCTCCTTAGTGGTGACTTTCGGGTAACAGATGCGGGGTCCGTTGCCCAATAAGAAAAGGTGCTACGAGGTGGTTAGTGTAGTAGGTAGTTTTCGGTCATTGACCGGGTTGGCCATAAACGAGCACATCGATGGCGGGGTTGCGAATGTCTGTCAGTCTCGTGACCCCGTCTCCGAGTGATATAGGGGCACCGCTGGGTTTTAGCCGGTAAGAGTCCGGCATAACCTGGAACATCCTCCCGAGTATTCCAGGTATCCATGAGGATTTCACAACGTTATAAAAAGACCCTTCATTATTTATTTAAAAAAATCCTCTCGGATCCTCTGAGTTAAAATATATTTAACATTTTTAAATAAATATGATATCCCAAACACATTTCTCAGTTTCCACTTTTGTCTTTAAGGAAACAAAAGATAACGTGTAGCCTTGTTAATTAGAAGTAATACTTAACATTCAGTTATGACGAATTAAGTAACATATATATATTAAACGTTTATTGTGATAAAGAAAATAGATTATAAATTAGTTTGTTATTTACGAAAGTGCTTTCATATCGTATGCGGCATACTTAAACAACACGCACTACAGTATAAATATTTCAACTTGTTTGGCATATTTCAAAACGTGTCACCTTAAATAAATACTAATTAACCATGGCTTCCAAAACTTTCTGTTTGAATAATTGTATTGGTCCAATATTTATTTAATAATAATAAACTATGATTAATTTATTTTAACTGCTAAAACTTAACCTTAATAACAAGAGGGTCCATTTTTGTAGCGTTTGAGTCTGATCTCACCTGGCGGTAAGTAATGCAGTCTATTATGGTAATTACCATCATTAACCTGGCTGGAGGTAATTTATCTCTAAATAGCATCACACAAGACCCCAATTTTTTTACTTGATAGCTCGTCATTGCTGGTAGAAGTTTTAAAAGCCCCTGCCAAAACCTCCCACCACAATGATAAGAATATAATGAGAATGTGAGTTTTAAATAATAACTTTCATCTATTAATACCTTTGTATCTTCAACCTTTTCGTTGTATTTAATTCAAACTCATTTTGCTAGTAATAAATAAAAAACATTTAAAAGCAACTATAATTTAAAAATTTAATCACTATAGAGAAATATTTACTTTGAAAGACCAAAATTCGCTTTAAAAATATTTTTTAATTTATAAAAAATTGTAGTTTGAAATAGTTCCCAAATCAAATTTTAAAGATACCATTGAAGAAGTTTCAACCAATTTTAACTGTTTATTATCGTATAATAAATTTACTTCCAGTTACAATAAACAAATGGTAATTCAACCCTAAGTCTATTTCCGCGTTGAACTTCACTTCCGCCAAACGCCGGCTACCGGAAATTATTTAATGCTGAAAACACGTCTTATAACGGAATTTATGAAATATCCAGTCAATAATTTAACAGATAACAATTTTCAGGAGTTATATGAACTGTAATTATATTGTAAGGTAAATAGCAGCCCATTAAGGTCCCACTGCTTGGCACAAGGCTCTTCGTAGGTTAACGGGTTACGGAGGATAGACCCACCACGATGCTCTACTACAAGTTGACAGGAATAGTAATCAAGTGTATTCGCTAACACAAGAGCACTCTTTATACCTTCACTCTCATTGCTCGATGTAACGGCAACCATGTACGACCGAAGAGAGATGAGGCACAGGACTAATAGTTGTAGTAGTGTACTCAATATTGATAGTTGAATTTGTTCCACCCGGGACTCAAAACCAAGACCTCATGTCTGTAGCCGAACAAGCTGACCACTAGACCAAAGAGGTAATTTGTACTATATAAAGGGTGTAATAATGGCTGGCTACGTATTCACAATGAAATAATCAGTAGAAACTCTAATACAGACATTTGTACATAAGGTAATAACTAGAAGTTAGTAGCATTAAATATGTTTGGCTCTAGTTGTTACCCGTGTAATTCCTGATTTACATTTTTCTAAAATAAAAATGACCTAAGTTACTCCTTATAACATCTGCTACTGAAATAGCCGTTAAAATCGGTAAAGCTGTTTCAGGGATTAGCCGAAATTAACATACAGACAGACAAAACGTTTAAATTATTTTTTTAACTACCTTTTCTACAAATAACTAAAATATTAAATAGGAGTATCGGTGTATTATTTCAAATTAACAGTTTTCACTAAATTCGTAAGAAAGCATATAGCCATGTATAATATTTTTAAATTATTAATTTTAACGGAAGTTTCGCCGGTAACTGATGTTATAAGGAATAAGATGAGCTGCTTTTATTTTAGAAAAAAAAAACAAATCAAATTACGTGTGTAAAGCCTCGGGAAGAATTAATATTATATATACCAGATATTACTTTTATAAATTACAAACACGTACTAAATAGAAGTTTCATTCTCAATCATACTTAATCTACCAATATATTGGAGGTTATAAATCACTCTCTGTAACAGTCGGTCAGTTCTGCGATATTTACGACAATGTCGTCATCAAAGGTGCTAAAAGTCCATCTGTACTTACCACAGTATTAACCAAAAGTCACATGTCGTAACTAATTACTTACTCTCGAGTCCTATTTTAATTTATCTCCCGCTTATAAATTGGTAAATATTTCTTTTACAATAGGAAATGCTTTTAAATATCCTTTTTTGGCGTTTAATAAGTTAGTTTAGCGTTAACAAAGCGGTCAATTTTATTAAACCGAAGTTGGGAAGTTGGCGTTGTGCATCACTTCCATCCCTGGGAAGCCGTAACTCCTTTGACTAATCTCTCTTCAGTTGTGATAAACTGTCGTCCCATCTGTTTTAGAGTTAAGAAATAGTGAGTGCACTTGTCAGCATGTTGCCAGTTGTGACCTACGGTTCTGAAACTTGGTCGCTGATTATTGGCCTCGTGCGAAAGCTCAGAGTCACTCTGCGGGGCGTTGGAGTGGGCTATGCTCGGAGTTTCTCTGCGTGATCGAATCAGGAATGAGGAGATCCGTAGCAAAAACAAAGCCACCGACATAGTCTTACGAATCGCGAAGCTAAAGTGGTAATTGGCGAGGCACATAATCCGAAAAACCGATGGACGTGGGGACCCGGAGGTACTTAAGTGGCGATCCCGCACCGGACGGCGTAGGGTTGGTAGAATCCCCACAAGGTAGGCCAATGATATCAAATGGATCGTCGGTGGCCGCTGGAGCCAGGCGGCGAAAGATCGGACTTTGTGGGCGTCATTACATGAGACCTATGTCTAGCAGTGAACGTTCATCGATTGAGATGACGACTACTGCGAGTGCACCTGTGTTTGCGTATATACTTGTGCCCTATAACAGGATGAATATATCTACGCCTTATTTCACACTTCACCTCACCTACTCTGATCCCACCTTCAGCGACATAACAGAATTCGAAAAAGGAGTAAACTGCTCTCCAATCCATCTCGTTAGCAAGCATTGCAAATAGATATGATAGTGTTCAATTGATTACAGTTCAACTCTATCGCAGTTTACTAAACTGTCTGGTGGTCATAACTAACTCTGCTAATGACGTTGGGATAAATACGACACTCACACAATAGGCGTAACTGTGAAACATTTCGTTGCTGTTTAATATTCTGGAAAATTTCCAAGTAAAAATGAGTAAGCGCTGATAAAGCACTTAGAGAGATCCCGGTAGAGATCTCTCTTAAGAGAGATCTTTCATATTTCTGGGTTAAGATAAGTAGTGCATAAATAAATAAAAAATGCATTTATAGTCCGTCTGAAGCTATAGATCAACATTTATTTGTTCGTAAGTTATTTATCGTACTGCAGGTGATCCATAGAGAATAGAAATATGTGCGAAAAGACTCTCCGTTAAATTTCAATTTGATTTTTTATTCTAGTAATCAGGTAAATACTTTAGGATATATTACTATGGTGCATGTGATAGTTTTTTTGCTTTTATCTAAACTTCGAAACTAATATTATAAAGAGGAAACATTTGTATTTTTGAATGTGTATGTGTGTTGCCTTTTTAAACAACAACTACTGGACCGGTTTCAAAAGTTTTTCACCATTAGAAAGCTGCATTTTCACTCAGCGACAAAGGCTATATTACTTTTTCCAAAAAATTGGGATCTTTAAGGAAAATGCATTAATGTAAGCCAAGGAAGCAAAAAGTCTGTTATCGCGTGCGCTGCGCAAATTATTGAAGATAAAACAAAAAAAATGTTGTACAATATTATAGAACGTTTTAATATCTATAAAAAAGTCCGGGATACCATATGCCCAACTACTGTAGTTATGCCACAATAACTACTTTTTTGCATTTCAAAAGTTAATATTAATTACAGCATATTATATCTTGTTTAAGAACGTTTCATTACCTGTAAAATGCTTTTTCAATTATTATAATCAGACATTCTATTCATAAGATATCAGGAATTAAAAATGTCAATCTTAAAGAAAATTGTAGCGACCCTCATAACTTAAGTAAGTTAGCTCATATTCCTAGGATACCAATGATACCCACCGATATACCTATACTATTTTTATTTTTATCTATTTTTTAAATTTTCAATACCTGTTTAGTATTTTTAAAATTTATAGATATATATTCGTTGTAAAGTAAAATCTGTTTATCGATTAGATCATTAATGTTCGTGTGTATCTAATAATCTGAAACGAAATAATTAAAAACTAAGAGGAATAAAACTTTGCTTTTTTAACACAATTTTTTATTAATAATATGTTATATATATATATATGTTATATATATATATATATATATATATATATATATATATATATATATATATATATATATTATGTACATATTTTATTTATTTATAAAACTTTTATATTAACAAAAAACTTAGTAGATTTTCCACTGCCACGAGATCGGTACCTAGGCAGATGAAACCAAGTATTGTATATCGTAGTCAGGCAGCTAATGTAATAAGGACTATAATTATAACGTTTTTTACTTCAATTTTGTCCAATCGAAATTAATACCTATCACAGGGCCCGTAGACAAGTCACTTTCGGAGATTGCTAGCGCTTAAAAAATGTATGGGAATGACGTTTCATATCGAAACTTATCGAAAAATGAAACGTCATTCCCATACATTCTTTAAGCGTTAGCAATCTTCGAAAGTTACTTGTTTACGGGCCCAGGTCAATTTAACACAAAAAGTACAATGTTTTATTAGTGCTGAAAGTTCTAACATTACATAGACACGCCTAATCGCTTCGCAAAATGGGATGATTAGGGTAACTCTAACAAAAGAATTTGCTAGCTATTTATCTAATGCTCGTATTAGATAAATTCCCTAAGCAGATACTTGAAGTCACGCGAGTAAAATTGATATGGGTAATATGCTTTAGAAAGTTTATCTTGTAAATATGATATATTAACTAGCTTTTTGCGGTGGTTTCATCTGCGAAGTTCACGTTGACGTGGATTTTTTATTTCATAACATATAATTTTCACACAGAGTTGATTTGTAACTTGGTAGACATTTGGCCACAAGTCATGTTAGTGAACATCTGATTCCTAATTAGATACCTGTGTTTAGATTATCGCGTATTACGTATTACTAGTAAAAATTTGCGTAGCATACCTTCACTTTAATGTTCCTCGTAAATTATCATTTGTGGTCTTTAAAATAATATGAGAATCCATTATTTAACAGATCAAGTTGTCATTTCGGAGGAGTTCAACTTCGTGACACGAGATTTTTATATATTCGATAAAAGCTAAAAATTTTACTTCCGCGTTTGACAAATAGGACATTATTGTTAAAACAATAATGAATAATGAAAGTTTGCTTTCCTTAGCCTGTAGACAAGATGACACGCTAAGTGCGCTAACGCCAGTAAAATGCTTCAAAAATGTATGGGAATCGATACGTCATGTAATCGCACGAAGAAATTGTAGCGTTCTAGTCGTTCGACGAAGCGTTAACGTACTTAGAATATCGTCTTGACTAGAGGGGCTAAGCTACATAGAAATTACGTAAACACAGAGTTACCATGTTATAACAATCCTGAGTATATTTTGATTTGTCGACTTAACAAATTTTTGAAGAGGAACTTCTTTGCGCATGAAGGTAAAACTTTTACGTATGAAGACGTTCAGCATTTTTTTTATGCTAATTCGTTTGAAGGTTAGGTAGTTTTAATATTTACAAATAACATGTGGCATTTTAATGTCATTCAAATGTCACTCGTCATTTAATGATTTGATATACTATTTTCCATAAAATATAAATTAAAAATATTTCATAAATTCTCTTTCCTAAATTTAAAATTAAAAAACTAAATTAATTAATAATTTCTAATATTGGTAAATGCACGAGATATTTTTATACACAATTCGTCACTTGAGAATTCAATAAACTTGTATTAATTTTCATCACTTAATATTTTAATGACAATTAAATTCATTAAATTCCTAACATATCTTTCTTTTTCCCGCCTTTGAGTATCGTAAATCTAAAGTTTTACATTTGTATAAATATAAACAAGACTTTAAAATTAGTTTGGCAAAGAAGTTTCACTTCTAAAATGTGTGCTTGGTAATTACGCACTGTTTTCAATATCCCCGAGGACTGCCCATGAAAGCCAAATATATACATTTACGTAACGAATACATTAATCAAAAACCATTATATAACGAATGAACGATTTAGTTCAATCCGTGAGTATTACATAGCGCCTACATTTTTTTCCACACTTTATGCCTCGACAATTTTAGACGCTTTAACCTCTTCGTAAGACAGTCATCTTTGTTTGACGTTAAGTACCATGTCGATTTATCTTGTTCTAACGAATCGTAGTCCAACCAAAGTTCTAAATAACAAAAGCTCACTTTCAGCTTGTTACACAAATTACTTGGTATACTTAATATAATATACAGTTTTTGTAATATCCGTGTTGAACTGTGTTTCTAATCGTCGTCGTTGTCGTCTCAATAGATTGACGTCCACTGCTGGACATAGGTCTCACGTAATGACACCCACATGGGCCGATTTGCCCCGCTAGCTATTTGTAATAATATTACAAATACAAATCAAAATATCTTTATTTAAATAGGCCCATTACAGCACTTTTGAATCGTGAAATATGATTTTTTATTTCCACATAATAATTCTAACGTACGTCTCATGATGGTATTAAAGAACGACTTAAAATCTAAAGTAACGAGGGTTCCTTTGCATCCTGATCTGAGAATAGCCCACAACAAACTAAGTCGGGTATTTTGTATTGTTTTGTTACCATCATCATTACAATATTATATTCGTTTAATATATTCCAATTCAAATTAGAGCAATTCGTTCACTCTCACGCGTTTCTATCGTCTAAGTAATCTTGCAACTTATAATATGATTTTTTTATCAACTTTCTTTGAATTTATTAAATGACATCTCTAGAACGTCTTGTGGGAGTTTATTATAGAAACGCATACAGTTACCCTTAAACACGCTTACACAAACCTTATATTACGTATACCAGATAGATAGGAAATAATATCGACATATTAGGAAAAGATGTTTTACATTGAAGCGAAGGGTCGTGTCTCGAATAGAAAAATTCCTTTTGTATTTCTACGCAAATCAACACACGTGATTCCAACAATATAAGCTTGATTCAAGGAAGACATATTCATACTACGTTACAATTTAAATCTTTCAAGAAAAGAGTTGCTTTTACAAGTGTATACTATATTCCATTCAAGTATGAAGGTAATTTGCTTTCACCCACAGCAATTTTGTCTGCGCTTTGAATTTACCCTACCACTTAAATTTTATTAAAGAATATGATAATCCTGTTGTGTAAAACTCGTCGTAAAAAATATTAAATTAACATTTGAAAGCGGTAAAGAAAAGCAGGAAAAAATAAATACAAAGTACGTTGAAAGTACCCTATTTGTAAAGTCAATTATTCATAATTTTTAACTTCAGATAAAAATAAATATTTATTACTGTACCACCTTTTATGCTAATGACATGTCATCGTGATGATGATTTACTTTGATTAATTCACGCTGGGAAATGCCTTTACGCTCCCCAATTAGAGCTGAGGATGTACTTAATCATCGAAATTACAAAACTGCCTAAAATGAGAGTTGACTCTTTATACGTATATATATATTCCTTGTGATGTGTTGCAAGAGGCTTTTCAAGTCATTTCGACTGGTCTATAATATTGTATAAAGAACAATTATGAGGCTAAGTTTAGTACTATTACACTTCTTAACAAAAAGATCTATTAAGAATTATTTTAACAACAATGTAATCTCTAATTTCTATCTTAATAGCTTTAATAACGTTTACAGAGCCTGCTGAAATAGGACCGGGCCTGGATTTAAGTTTCACCCGTCCACTTCATTTCATAGAAATGCTGAGGTGGGGTAATATTTTAGGCAAATTTCACAAGTATATATAATACAAACGATACATGAAAGCTATACAATTTTGCATGCCGCAAAGGAATGTATATTAATCACTGTGACTCCCGAAGGGTTATAGAACTATCAAATAAAAGCGTATCAAATTATAATGAATTTAAAAAAGTATACATTGTTCGTAGATTAACGTTTCACCTAATGGTACGTGACAATACACTCTTAAAATCGTTAGAGATAATTTAACTAAAATTGTTTCTTTATAACATCGTAATTTTTCAATGTTTTTGAAGTGTAGTCTAATCATTGTGTATTGAATATGATATAAACTAATATAGCTAATAAAAAAAAGTGAGAACTAGCTTCTATTATTTCATAATAATTATAAATATATGCGATGAAAAATACAGTAGGCATTGTTAAAAAGAAAAACATTATTATTATCAGTGAAAATACGAAGTCGTGCCATTATAACTTAAATATATTTTAAAATTGTTTGTCATTGAGACTATTAGATCTAGCTTAAATGGATCGAAAGACGTTGCAGATAATTCTGTTGGTAGGTTAATTAATAAATTAAAAGAGGAAAGGAAAATATTTGAGTTTAAAATAAGCGACCACAATGACTAGAACCAATTTACAAATGAAAATATAAACATTTTCATTATTTCGTGAACTTTTTATTCACAAATACCTGTTTTAATGTTATCAAAGTACTTATAAATCTATTAGTATATGAATTCAGATAATGAGATCCAAAATGACCTGAAAATATTGGAATGTTCCATTTTGTTGGCAATTTTAACTAAAAAATAAATCGTACAGATTTCGAAATAAATGTTTAAATTGGGAAAATGGTGGTAAAGTAAACAAAATAGATAATTTCAGGTATCACGACTTTTAACACTTCTAATAAACTAATTTACACTGGCGATAATTCAGTAGACTTGTTTGCAAGAAGTTTAAATGTCCTAAGTATCTGTTCACGCTAAAATAATATTTGATTATAAATAAAAAAAACTTGCCTGGTATCCATTTTTGGTGTGTGTAGTCTTTCTTTATACCGTATTCCTTATCCGACGGCGTTTGCTTGTTGTACTAATAACTAGGCATACAAGGAGCATACGGCACGACAAATGCTTTACAGATTGTTTGTAAAACGATTAACACGCTTGTCCCCGCTCCCAAAGTTGACATTGCGCATTTACTGATTTTTTAACCTTGTCCATTAATGTTGAAATTGTTTCAGTAAACTTAAACAAAGTTGCCACCAACACTTAATTAATCACTAATTACGTACATTTAAAAGTAGTATATTACATTTAGTTTACACTAATTAGAAACTAAGTTTTGTGGTTTATTTTATACACAATAAAATCACTTAAAGATATGTTAACTTTTCATTAACAACACTATGTTTTCAGTTAGCTCGTGTTGTCGCGTATGAAAGTTTCAGGAGCGCACTCTCTGTGAAGAGGCGTAATGCCGGATCCGTTGTTCAGACTCGAATGCGCGCTACTAGACACCCACCCTGCATATGAAAAATATATCAGAACTGCGCCAATTAATTTAATCTTAACTGATGACATGACAAATTGTCAATATATGATATTTAATATTTGGGGAACAATGATAGCGCGTCACAATACTTCAATCGATTTCGCCAACGTTAATTTCTTTCGCGTGCCAATTGTATTACAGTTACACACAGCACTTTATGGAAACTAGAAATATTTTTGCATGTAGTTTTTTATTTGTAGTCACTGGAGCCAGGCGATACAAGTTCAGGCACAGTGTATCATTAGACTTTTGTCCAGCAATGGACGTCCACCGGTTGAAGTGAGTGAGTGAGAGATAGTTTTTTATTATATTTTTGAAATGAAACTTCTTTAGGCGCATGAGGGTAATATTTGTACGGAATAAACGCGTGATTAACGACACGAAGATGCTCAGCATTATTTATGCTTATCGTTTGAAGGTAGTTAGTCTTGATATTTACAAATAACATGTGGTATTTCAATTTGCCTAGTCTTTTGATAATTCAGTATACTATTTTTCTTATATTCTGTTTTTTTTTTATTTTAAATTCATAAACAAAATTTAAATAATAATTTGTAATATTGACGTTTGAGATTTCAATAAATTATTAGTATTAATTTTCGACACTTTTAATATTTTACCTCCCTCCACTTTTTCCCTCCCTCAAAGTCTCGGAAATCTAAAGTTTTAAATTTGTTTAAATATAAACAAGACTTAAACAATATTTTGCTGTGTACTCTGTACGCACGCACGTTTTGTGTATAGTTTGACACAATCGTAGTTAGTGCCTCACTATGATGATGTGATGTGTTAAACTATCTTAAAAATAGCGCGAGTCCTTTGTTCGCTGAGGTTTTTGATAGGACTTTTAGAATTAGTATCTTCAATTTGGTCTGGGACTAGAGTGTTGGGAAGCTTCGACCGTGGCTAGTTACTACACTGCTAGCAACGACGAACCACGAAGCAGAAAGTTAACATTCCAGTAGGATACAGTGTAGAAATAAATTACGTCCTCCTGGTTAACGTACTTCTTTATTTAACAGTGAAGCATTAACTTGCCAGCAATGAAAAAACAAAATGTTATTTTGATAAAGATCTCTCTGGAGAAAATTTCGTTAATTTTGGAATCGCTTTTGAGACTAAAGAACCGATTACCAATTATAATAACATTTTTGAAATAATTTTAGATTTGTTTTTTTTATGATGATAGAATAAATCAAGGATGTACGACCAATCCCTCATCACATCGAAAACTCTTCTACTAAGTTTTTCTTTATAAATATCATGTTACATTTTTTGTAATGTTATATGAATTTATGTGTTAATACCTACAAACAAATGTAAAGTGTTATGTATTTTCAAATCGTAAGGTTTGTGGAAAAATCAACACACAAAACTCTTTGAAAAACATTAGATTTTATCCAAGAAAAATATTAAAGAATAATACTCCAGATATTATATAAAATCAATCACTTTTAAGTGACTTTTAAACAAATCGTCACATATCGAAATGAGATTACTACATACTAGAATTTTTCCATGATTTATTATCATATTTCAGATGCGAGAGAACTCACAGGCAATATAAATTTTATGATGGTAACGTGAAAAAAACGCAGGCGGAAATATACATAGACCTTTTCCTACGTCACGCACATTTATCGTCACTATTTTTTTTATTACGTGCATAGGGTTTGATCGTAATCTCATCTGACGGTAAGTGATGCTGACACTTGAGGCTTTTGTCAGTCCATGAAATTTTCTATATTACTAGTAAATAGGTTTAAAATGACAAAATATGATATAACAAATGTAGGCAGTATATAGGTAGTGCTAATTAAAATTATACCGCGCACAGAAACATGGGACGGACCGTGTGTAATATATCAGTGAGTATAAATCTTGTGTTTGGAGAAATATTGGTTAAGTGATTTGACAATCATTAAGTGGAAGTCATTGTAAATGATAAATAAATAAATAGGAACCGATGATTGAGGCTAGTCCTGCATAAGGAGACTCGGTGATCCTTTAGTACGAGGTGTTGGTTCTGGATCGGTGGTGTCAGTGAGTTTAGTTGTATCAGGTCAAGTCAGGGGTCACTTTTAGATATATGTTGGGCTAAAATATGGCTAATATAATGGTTGGGCTACCATATTGACACATGAAGTTTAGATATTCCCTTTTATATACTTTACAAGGTCATAATAATGTGCCTAAAATGCTTAAGGTTACTAACTCTTACGGTAAATAAGGATTATGTATAAAAACATAGTATCCATCTAAATAACTATCCATTTATCAAATTTTACGTTACCATTTTACAAGATAAGATAGATATAGTGCGTTCTCCTTAAAAATAAATATATCTGTATAGTTCTTGTTATATTGCTGCATTTCATTTTATAAGTGAAGGAACCAGTAAAGACCTTTTAACTAAAGTTTCAAACCATTGTAAGTCGGTTTAATTAAGTAAAAACTTTTTATTTTATTTATTACTATTTTTATAATCGGCCATTGACGAGGGCGTGGGTTTTTAGAGCATAAACCCACCATGCTGGTCCACTGCTGGTTGGCAGGGATAATATACAAGTGTATGCGCTAACACAAGAGCACTCTCTATTCCTTCACTCTCATAATCCGAGTGTGTATAGTCTCATAGTGACGGCAATCCGACACGATCGGTGAAAGATCAGGCCCGTGACCGACGGTTTATTGCACTCTCCGAGTCGTGGGGTTGGAGTACACTGCCGAACTTCCCAACTTTGGGCAAATACTAAGAATTTCTGAGCAGAAAACTCAATATCGATTTTCGAATTCGCTCGACTCGGGAATCGAACCTAGGACCTTATGTTTTTACCCGAACAACATGACCACTAGAGCAATAAGGCAGTCCGTAACATAGTTAAAATTACGAAATATGGTAGCTGTTTGATAATGCATAAATATATCCTTTGATATCGTAGATCAATAATTAGCACCTTGACGTCAATACATCCTTTCTTGAGTCGTTTTGGAGGCAAAACTAATAAGTTAACATGTATTAAATGTCTCAACATAAAATATTTTATGCATATTACATTTATTTAACATCTGGATAAGTATCAATAAAAAAATAATTTCATGCCTAGTCTTGCGAGGACATACTAATGCCTGTTCTTGCATGATTTTGTTTAAATCCAGAGAAATTATAATCTAGAAGAAGAATGGCACTTAATTGGTAAGAGGTAATTTACTTCTCAATGGTTTATATAGAGCATCGTAATGGGGAGTAGATAGGGGGACGGTAGCTATGTCCAAAGTTTCTCAACCGACGAGATATAGAGAAATTTAAAGTACAGTTTATTCAGTTTCCCCCCTGCTGGGAATCAAAGCCCGGCTCTCTGCTAGCGTAGAAAGTAGGAAGGAGACCGTCAAAGACTTACATAATAATTTATTATAAAAATATAATATTTGACTTAATTTAACGCTCGCCAGCAGTAAAAGGATCGCCTTAATTAAAAGTCACCGCAAAAGTGATGAATAGGTTTTTAGAAACAACTGAGATTAAAAAGCAAATATCACTAAATTAAAATGCAAAACAAATTAATCCTTTAAGGGAATCAAAGTTTAATTGTAGATCTGGTTCAATGTTGCATATTTATAGAAATAAATTTATTAAGCATGGGATAGTTATAAATAAATATATGAATAAACTTTATTAAACTCGAATGAGAAAAAATATAATTGAGTGAATGATTAAAATAGTGTATTATTAGTCATTTAAAGTTTGAAATAATATAGCCCAGAGTGAAATCTACGATACAAAGGAACATTACTTTTTCAAAAATTTTTGATAGCGTCGGGATAGTTGCACTTGGTTAGGTCACCTTGTTTGTGTATGGGTTTTACAATAGAAAAGTTTTAAAATTTTAATTTAAAAAGTTTTACAATTTTACAATTTTTGCCCAGAGTTGGAATAAACAAAAAAACATTAATATTGCAAGAACTAAGCGAGAGCACTTTCAAGAAATTCTTTATTTTGTGTTTCATGAAATACTTATCTAGCCCTTTAAAATAGGCTTCAAAGGAAAGAAGTAATGAATACATAGCCTCAATGAAATTTTAATTAAATGTTAATTATTCGGTTTACTCTCATCTTAAGATAATCTATTTTAGTATATTTTTATTAGAAACCCGCTCATCTTCATACGAATAACAAAGCATAATATGCCTACATGTTTTGTCTGTCGCCGAACCACAAAAGCTTGATGCGCCAATATTTTTTTTTATTATTTATTGCTGACAGTTTAGCGCTTCACTGTGATTTCACCTGATGGTTAGTGATGATACAGTCTAAGATGGAAGCGTGCTAATCTGTTAAAAGGCGATATACCCCTTACGGTTTCTACACAGCATCGTACCGGAACACAAATCTCTTTGTTTTGCGGTACGTTTTTGCTGGTAGAGTGGTAACTAGCCACGGCCGAAGCCTCCCACCAGTCGAGACTCAGACAAATTAGAAAACACAATTTCCTAAATTCGTCCTACCGGGGATCGAACCCGGGACCTCCGCTAGCAAAGCGAATACTCGCACCACTGCGCCAGCGAGGCCTAAAATTGAAATAGATTCAAATATCTACACTACTTCGAGTGTTTTAGTGTAATTTTTTGTACATGTAATACAAACATAAACCGAAATAAATAGTTTTTTTTTTAAACTAAACACTGATAACTTCTATTTGATTACGATAGAAAGGGGTGCTTAATTTATAAGTATTTTTATGCTCACAACTATACAATTTTAATAAACGTTTCTTTCTTTCAATAAAAATAGAATTATTAATCTGATAATACGTTTAGTATGAGTTCTGCCTTCAACTAAGTTAATAAGGCCATACTTTAAGTTCCACATTCCAAATCGATGTTGAGTTTTGACGGCCTCGGTGGCACAGTGGTGCGAGTATTCGCTTTGCTAGCGGAGGTCCCGGGTTCGATCCCCGGAAGGACGAATTTAGGAAATTGTATTTTCTAATTTGTCTGAGCCTAGACTGGTGGGAGGCTTCGGCCGTGGCTAGTTACCACCCTGCCAGCAAAAACGTTCCGCCAAACAAAGAGACTTGTGTTCCGGTACGTTGCTGTGTAGAAACCGTAAGGCGTATATCGCCTCTTGACAGATTAGCGCGCTTCCATCTAGACTGTATCATCACTTACCATCAGGTGAGATCACAGTCAAGCGCTAATCTGTCAGCAATAAAAAAGTTATCTATTAGGATTTTGTCAAATTTTGCCCGAAGTAAGGAAGTTGGCGGTGTATTGCAGACATGAGGTTCTGGGTTCGACTCCCGGGTCGGGCCAATTCAAAAATCAATAATGAGTTTTCTATTAAGATTTTCTCAATATTTGCCCGAAGTTGGGAAGTTGGCGGTGTGATCCACCCCCGTGACTCGAAGCGCACGTTAAGCGGTCGGTCCTGCGCCTGATCTCTCTGCGGTCATGTCGGATTCCCGTCACATCGGACAATGAGAGTGAAGGAATAGTACACTTGTGTACTATGCCTGCCAATCCGCAGTGGAGTAGTGTGGTGGGTCTATGCACTAAAAACCCTATGAATGAGGAAACCTATGCCCAGAAGTGGGACAGTAATAGGCTGCTACTTACTTTTACTTTATAGTGTATACATCTTTAGGGATTTAAAAGTGGGTCGACGCAAAATCTGCTAGCCCTTTGTGACATCTATTGATCAGGATTGTTATTAACGTGCTTCACGTCGACTGGCATAATATAGAACTCAGTAGTGACGTTAAACGTTCATCGATCGAATGAAATTGGCAGAACTAATAAGCAATCGTTTTGATGTTTTTATAGGCACTTCACTAACAAAATGGTGTTACATGATCCGTTTAATGGAATGTCATTGGTGTAATATACTCGAGCTTTATTTTAAAATTGGATTTTGAAAATGAGCTTCGCGTATCCTTTAATGATTTTATAAATTATTTTTTAGATGAGATAGATATCGTCAAGGCGATACTTCAATAGGTTTATAATGCACGTTTAATACATTATACATATACATGATAAAGTATTAAAATTGAGCTTCTTACTGAGTGTATTATATAAAACTTAAGTTAACTGTTAATATGTCATAAACCCACAATTTTCTAACTTGTAAGCTTGTTCTTAATGCGAAGCAATATAAACAACAAATCCTAATTGGTTTAAATACATCTTAGTTGAAGAAAGCTGACAAGTCTAAAGTATTCTTATTAAAAAATACTATTATGTTATAGTTTAGTAATAGATACTTAGTTACCAAATCTTGTGTGCAATTAGGATTATTTTAAATACATACACATACATAGCATCACGCCTCATTCCCATAGGAGTAGGCAGAGACCACGTCCTTCCACTTGCCACGATCCTTGCATATCTCCTTCGCTTCTTTCATTCTCATTAAACCTTTCATATAAGTTCGTCGGTTTAGAATACTCCTGGCCCTTATTTAAAATGTCCTGGATTTGGTCCATGAACGTTCACCTTGGTCTACCCCTTCCAACTTTCGCATTCACTCTTGACTCATGAATCCTTTTTGTCAGTCTCCTTTCTATATTCTCTCTACATGCCCAAACCATCTCCAAGCATACCTATCTCAATTTTAGTCACTGCGGATTGGCAGGCATAGTTCACAACAAGTGTACTCTCTATTCCTTCACTCTCATAGTCCGATGTGACGGGAATCCGACACGACCGGAGAGAGATCAGGCGCAGGACCGACGGCTTAACGTGCTCTCCGAGGTACGGGGGTGGATTACACCGCCAACTTCCCAACTTCGGGAAAATAATGAGAAAATCTTAATGGAAAACTCAATATTGGTTTTTTGAATTGGCCCGACCTGGGACTCGAACCCAACACCTCATGTCTGTAGTCGAACATGCTAACCACTAGACCAATGAGGCAGTTATTTTACGTTTACTTTACTTAAATATTTTCTGTAAAGGAAAATTATTACTTATAAACTGAACCTAGTAATTGCCTACGTTCAAGTAATAGGAGGATAAGCCAGGATTACGCAAGCTTTTACTAGATTTAACGCATAGCTAATTTATTTGTGAATAGGCAACGTATTACCTGAAACAATATCAAGTAAGATATTTCTACGCCGTAAATTCGAATTTTAGAAACGTATACAAATTATTATACAATACTAGAGGTATTTTTCACTAACAAATTAGGGCTTGACTTTGTTGTTCAAGAATTGTACATTCTAAAATAGTAGCTCGTTAATGTAAAGACAACAAATTTAGGTTTTTCGGTTACGGTTTTTCAATAGCATCATACCAGAATGGAAACCTTTCACCAGTCCAGATCTAATTAATAAA
The DNA here is from genome assembly GCA_015832385.1 of Elymnias hypermnestra. Classification (NCBI taxonomy): domain Eukaryota; kingdom Metazoa; phylum Arthropoda; class Insecta; order Lepidoptera; family Nymphalidae; genus Elymnias; species Elymnias hypermnestra. The sequence continues at coordinate 503,990 of JACTOM010000045.1, forward strand.
TTAAATTTTCATATATCCCTAACGGGAACCTAATCTAAAAATATTTGTAGGGAAACGAGTACTCAAATTCAGAATCAAAAGTGTAATAAAATTGCCTATATATTTTTTGAATTTAACAATCGCCACCAGCCACTTAAGGTTACATCACTTAAGACTTTCATAAAGCACAATTATTACATTTTATTAATTTTTCAATGAGTGCTATTAGTTTACACTGTCTTGGTCCTGTGCTTTGAATGCCCTATCTCCTTCCTGGTTCTGTACTCTAAAAGCCTTAGCTGATTTGAGTAATGAAGCTAGTGCCCAGCGATAGGACATTAAAAGGCTGCTAATTATCTTACCTTGCCAAAAGAACTACTGCACAAAAACGTCTGCATAGTTACTAGATGAATTGGCAGCAAAATTTGCTTAGTAGAAAATTGACGGAACCTTAGCTTGGGCGGACGCAATCAATTCAGTTAACTGGTTAATTACAGATCATAGTAAAATTGAGGATAGACTGTACATACATACCAATTGTCAATAAAAATATTCAAATTAGATATCAAAATTCCAATTTTCAAATTGGATTTCACAATACTACTCTCGTAATACAATATAAATATGCTAACTATGAATAGATATAATTGGTAGATTTTCTCAATATTTGCCGTAAGTTGGGAGGTTTGCGATGTGCTCTATCCCCGTACCTCGGAGAGCACGTTAAGCCGTCGATCCTGCGCTTGATTTCTCTCTCTAGTCGTGTCGCATTTCGGTCAATTCGGACTATGAGAGAGAAGGGATAGAGAGTGCACTTGTGTACTATGCCTGCCAATCAGCAGTGGAGCAGCGTGGTGGGTCTGTGTTCTAAAAACCCTCTCTCATATGAGTAAAGAGGCCTGTGCCCAGTACTGGGACGGTAATGGTCTGCTTAATTACTTTACGTTTATGTTTCCTGTGTGGTATGTAATAAAGTATTTTCTATCTATCTTTATATCTAGATATATCCACATTAAGATTTAATAGAAGATACAGATTTGTTCCAGATATTGTATTAATACCCATATGATTACGATGTCAGATTTAGTGAATAGTGCAGTGTTGCATTGTAGTTGCGATAGTTATACAAAAGCGTTTGTGTTCAGCAATTCAGTACCATTGTTCTTCGGTGATCAGTGGACCGTATTTAAACTATGAATACAGTACGTGTATTTATAGTTCTGCATATCTTAGTGATAAAAGGTAAAAAATAGATTAATCCTTGTCGTAATATTACAACAAATCAAACGGATTTTTTTTATTTAAGTTAGTTTTATAGTATTTTTTAATACTTTAATATAATCATTCTTTCACATTGTTTTCCAACCTACGACTGATGATGATAATAAAAAACGACTTAATATCTAAAATTAAGAGGGTTTAGTATTGTTGATAACAAAATCAGTGCCAAATGGTTTTATAATATTAAATTTTGTCTCCTGAATTAAATCACGATGAGACGGAGGTGTGAATGGATTTTGTAAGTCAGCTGTTTTGAATATAACCAACAAACTCAGATTGGTATCCAGTGTTATCATCAACATTACAATATTTTTATTTTATTTTATTTAAATTAGAACAATTCATTCGCTCCTGCGCTAAATTGATTAAAAAGTATAATTTAATGGTTGTTAACGTCGTTTGTAATCCGCTCTTAAAGTAACTTAACAAATAACGTTTTTTAAATAATAACCTTTTTTTGACAACAACAAAAGTAGCTAGCCATTATTGAATCTTTTTTCCAGTGTAATCTTAGAAAGAATAGATTTTATTTAGAGTTACTAACCCAGGTTAAATAGAATAGGATAGAATCCAGAAACAAATGTAGAACTAAAAACATCATAATTTATTGGTTCGTAATATTGTTTCCCAATATAGTGAAGCCTGATTTTGATTTTGTCACTCCCACTAATTAACTCTTCTTTGTCATTTATATTGGACCAGTTAGTTAATTATTTATCAAATAGTTAATTTTCCCGTTAGTAGGAATAATTTACATATATTTTATTTCCAGAATTGACACAATATACGAAATATTTACCTTAATTATTAAACCAAAAAATATAAACTTATTCTTTATTCAAGTAGGCTCAAAAAGCACTTTTCATCGTCAGTAGTCTGTCCGTTGGTAACAAATCTACCACCGGTTCTACGGTACCGGTTCTTAGAACTACGTAGGAGGCACAGCGGGGTAACAGCCAGGAAAGACATTTATTAATATATTTATTTATTTGTGTACTTTATTAGACGTCTACAATAATAATATACAATGAATTATATATATTAATAATGTCATTTGTTTATTCTTATCATATATATTATGTATGTTATGTATGTATGTATATGTGTTTATTTATATTTTTATAAGACCGCCTTTTTGTACATTGTATTTTTTTTCTATTTTATGTTTCCTGTCTAGTACAATAAAGTATATTCTATATATCGCATCTAGGAAAGGATAAAAAAATAAAATGACGAATTTAAAACAATTATGTCTGATGAGTTTTATATGGCTTTGACAAGGATTAGGGAAGCGTATAAATTCTACCGAATATCTGTGGCCGTTTTCTTCTAAAACGTTTAAATTAAAGCACAAAATGGATAACTCTAATTCAAAAGATTAAATTCAATGAATTGAAAACTGATCACGCGATTACGAATCGAAAAATCTTTTCAGTTACAAAGCGTACAAATAAGATCTAACAATATTATTTGACTATTTAATCTTAATTGAACAAAATTAAAAAAAGTACATGTGGAGGTAATAAAACTTATTTTGTTTATATTTTATTGTATACGAGTACAATTCTTTTCTAGCGAAAGTGTGACTCAGGAAAGTTCAGACCCAACTAATATACAAAAAATTTTGAAGTCTGAATTTTGCGCGAATTTTACTTTTAAAACTGAGGAGGGGATATATCCGTCTCGGTATCGGTGACAACAGCAACGACTATAATATTAAAGAACGACTTAAAATTTAAAGTAACGAGGTTTCATTTCACCCTTATCCTAAGAGGAACACACAATTAACTCGTCGGATATCCCTTTTCACCTAGAATAGAGCAATTCATTCGTACCAACGCATTTTTAATAATCCTATATATGATTGTAGGATTATTACTTTTTTTCTGCTAACAGCAGCAACAGAATAGTCGAACATGTGAATAAATATAACATATTTTTATAGGATCACAGGCAATATCACCAGAATGTAACCTATCCCCATGTGACGTACTAGACATATTTACTAAGGGTAATAAAGCAGGACCATCTGTTAATACGGGATGTACAAGTGACCTCCATTGGCGTAAACTCGACCGACGACTTCAAGCAATCGAGCAATCCGGTGAGTATGTAATCAATATAATAATAGTTGCAGTATTTATATTAAGTTAGACAAAGTAAATTAATCTTAAAAAAAAGTTTTATATGTTTTATAAATCTAAATACTTGTTATATTTCTATAATATAAAAAAATTGAGTCATTTCCTTCCTATTACAATTAGCTCGAAGTTCATTCATTACATATAAATAAACTTTCACGTGAGCTTAGTAATAAGTGGCATCCAGTACAACTTATATGTGTGTTTGTGTATGTAGCTGAGTGTGTGTCGAGTGTATTTATGCATTCATATTGTTTATAAATAATTAATAAACAATGAATTTGTTCACGCCGGCCGTGACCCTACTAATTGACCTCGACCCCTGGACTCGGGCTCATGCGAAGTCCAGGTCGGATCGGTCCCTGAGACGGCGGGAGGAGAATTTGTAGAGGAGTTGTTGTATCTCGTACCCCGTTCGCCGGTCTCCTCGCAGGTGTCTGGGTGGAGGTGGAGGTGTATCTTTGTGATCGTGTAATGTGTGCTTTTTGTATGTATGACCTGCAATGCGACGCGGAGAGCCGCTATCGGTGAGGCCGGTCTTTCGTATCCACTCCAAGGCGGTCCTGTGCACCACCAGGCACAAAAATGTTCAAACTAAGGCACGCGTGGGCTTGAATGGACAGTGGCTGCGTGGACCCGCCGCACTTTTTCAGATTCGAAAAAGGGGGGGCCACTAATAGGTCCTTAACGCGACGACTTCACCCATCGCAATCACAAACCAATAAACCGCGTGGAAAACTGTATTGTTTAACAAAAAACCACGAAGCGCAGCCTTATCACCCCGTTGCAAAACTCGTTGACAGGCAGAGTCACAGACTCACAATACTTCAGCGTCACCCGTTATGAAACGGCGCAGGAGGCGCTCTCTAACGCACGCAGATTCGCCGTTTCCCGATAGTTGGCGAGGTAGTACCTCGGAAAGCTTACAGATGGCTCGAACAGCATTTTTGCTTTTTTTTACTCCTAAGGGGTTTAGTGGCTTTGTATTAATAATATAAAGAAATCCAATGAAGCTAATTTGGCATATGTGCAATTGCTGTATAGCATCGTAACATTCTTAAAGTTTTTTTTTTATTTTATACTTTAAGCGGAAAAGTGGCTGTATGAAAAACTTTGAATATATTATAAATTTCATGGTAAATTCTAACGCGAACGAAATCGCGGGTAAAATTTATTCGTCTACTAAAAACGAATTCCCCTGATCCACGTTTATTTACCTCCACAATGCATATTTTCCGATATGTGTCACTCGTTATATGTGACATAATCTGATTATATTGCCAATTTATCTGCGAATTTCAACCGCTACATAAACTACGCTACCAAAATGTTATTTTCATTCATTTCATTGCGACGTCAAGTTTTAAATTTCATTAAAGTTTTTTTTTGATGGAGTCACTATAATGTTAAAAAGCTTATAATCACATAACTTTAGTTTATCTAAGAACATTCTCAGTAAATAATTATTTATACTTAACTAGCTGACTCAGCAAACGCTATTTTGCCACATAATAGGCATGTATTTAAAAAGCCACATTATAAAAAAAAATAATTTTGTGCATAAAATAAAAAATAATGTTAGGGGTGGACCCTTATCACACAGGTGTATGAAAAATAGATAGTAATCGAATCTCAGACCAACTGAATATGCACATAAAATTTCATAAAAATCGATCAAGCGACGATAATTTAATGTATAAGAATATCGTATATTATGTACCAAACAACTAATAATCTTATTTAATGTATATTACAGTAATTATTAATGTGGAAGTAACTCTGTTATTTAGATTGTTTTGCTGACGCAATGGTCCACGTTCTCGCATTGCTAGAAGATATCCAGGTTTCGATTCACAACAGAGCAAATATAGAAATGTTTTCTTTTTATCTTGCTTTAGACTGGTGGGAGTCTTCGGCTGTGACTGATCAACCCCCTAATAACATGACGCTAAGCAAAAAAATTGTGCTCGAGTGTTATGCTTACTGTGCTGTTTAACTGTCAGTAATAAAAATCAAATTGAGAGAATTCAAAATAGATTTTTAAGAACTCTAACCTATTAGTTTCATTTAAAGGTACCCAATTATTTGTTGCGCCTCAAACCTTTGAATATACCAATGTTACGTTTGAAATGGGAAATATCAAGCATGTTTACTCTTTATAAAATTATTCACAAACACATTGATACTACTCTTCTAGGCAACATTAATATAATAGTTAGAAATAGGAGCAGCATAATTTTAGATGATTTTTGGATCCCTATTTGTTGAATAAGGAAAACAGCACATAATTTATTATATGATAAAACTTTATAAGAAATATTCTGATGTCTCCTGAAATCTAGACATCTTTGGTGGCAGCCTTACTCTTTTAGGTAATATATTAAAAAAGGAACTATATTTTACATTATATTTGACTTTATTTTTATGTTTCTTAGTCGTTGTTCAGTTTTCTTATTTATAATATTTGTTCGAGTGGTTTCCTAAATATTAAGTGCAAGGTAATGATCATGTTTTTGGAATATTACTTAGGTTCAAGCAATACCCATTGTTTTACACAACTGTATGTATGAGTGACATTCTGAGATTGATCTTGATCACTTGAAATTGATCTCATATGTTAGTAAACTGAAGTTATCAAAGATGGTACCGCGCTACCCAGTTATGAAATAAGTTATATCCTAGTGGTGTTACACGATATCGTACTAGAGCGTAAAGTAAGAAATTAAAATGTATATAATCTTATCTCAATAACAAAGTTTACAAAGTAGAAACTCGAGCTTACTTTTGTTAGCATAAGCACAATATAGATTTTAAATTTATATTTACTAAGTTATTGTTTTTTACCTCATTAGTTTGGACAATAAGTTTTGGACAATCACGATGGCGACAATGCTCAAAACCTCCATGCAGTTGTGATGCAACACAACGCTCTCTTAAATGTTGGAGAGCAGCCCTTACCTCACTCTCCCCTGACCTTACAGTACCAGCTGACTTATATACCATGTAAGAATAATATTTTCTTATTTTATATCATTTTTTAATTACTATACGCATACACTTAATAAAATCCTTTTTATTCATCCACTGAAGTTTAAATTGTTGTTTAAACTTGTAATGGATGACATTTGATGTAATGATAAGTATATACTGGCGTTGGCAAGTCTTAGGTTCGGTCGGGTCGAGTACAGGTTTTTTTCGCTCTGGGAAATGCATTTGGGCACCCCGACTGTAGAATCGGGAGTATGGGATTAGGCCAGAGAAGAAACCTCACAATATCCACAAAAATCCAGGGGAACCCGCTTCCTCTGTTATTGGAACATCCGAGAATCTTTCGCGCATTCTTCTCTGATATCCCGGATGAGTACGACTGAAGTTCATGAAGGCGCAAGTATGTGCGCAAACATATTCCCCGCCTCTTTCCTTCGAATTTTGGCTGGTGGGCGACTTCGGCCCTCACTGGTTACTTGCATACCAAGCCTTTTTATAAGCCTTAAAAGTTAAAATAAATACCTCTTAACAGTTTGACGTGCTTCTATCTTATCTATAACAGTATCTTCACTTCGATACTGAGGTTATCGATAGGTAGTAACCTATTGGCAATAGAATAATGTTAATTTAGCTAAAATTCATCAGCGCCACATATTGTTATTACATAAAAGATAGTCCACTACTGAGATTAGTTGTATTTACAATTAACATTAACATTGGCAATTATCCCGACCCAAGGTGAAATTTTCCCAACTAGAACTCAGGACCGCTATTAGTAAAGCAAATATTTTTGAATAGTCAAGACAATATTGAGCTTCGATATGCCCTGTAAAGCCGGTAAAAGGTTAATGGATATTTCGTTTTACTTTCGGATTATGTACCGCTACAAAATTATGTAGCGGGAAAAAACAAGGCGTTATGTACTGTAGTCGTCGCTTTAACAGATGGACGACCTCTGCTAGACATAGGTCTTATAATATATATGTCTTGGGCTAATTTTCACGGTTAACTACGATGTCCGATTTTAATGGGTTGGTTCCCACCAGTGAGATCAGCCAGGCCTCTACGGATGTTGATTAAATCCGGGTTCTGCCACTGCAGTCGCGTCGTCAATGTCGTCATCTTTCATTATATCTGATAGTGGTGACAGCAGGACCTCAAGAGGCAGAGAACGCCCAGTGCTTTCAGATCTAGGATACTGGCAGGCATTGCCGTGGAAGTGTGTATGCGGGGAGTTATCCGCGTCCGCGCTCCTCGCCAATTACCGGACGAATACCTTCTCGGTGAACGTCCTAGTGTAACGATGAACGACATCTTTTATAACGTACCTCGGAGCTCCTACTATCAGGCATTTATTCCAGTGGTTACCGACGATGCGATTGATGTCAACGTCCATCGGTTCTATCGGTCTATGTGCGGGGCGCTATGTACAATACCATATTAGTAACTATTTTTTCAAGCGTACCTACGTTTAATGTAATAATGCAGTAACTGTATGTCTTATTTTGATCCAAAAGACTTTTTAGTCAAATTTAGTAAAACTAATATAGTAATTTAAGCTGAACTGCCTGCTTACACTTAAATGTGAGTCTTAAAGAACGCCGACATCTATTTCTTGCTTATGTAACTTTTCCACGCCCCGCCTTGCCACTATGCTTTTAAAATCTCTGATATCTTCTAAAATATCCATTTTATTTTTTGATTTGATCTCCATTAAACATGCATTGCATGTAGGGTATTTAATGAGATAATGAATAATACTGTATTGTTTAAAATAGGTTGGTAAATACCACATATTTTTTTGTAAAATGTACAAGATAAATAAAGTGGCTTATCCTCTAGAGATATTATAGATTTATATATATCTCTAGAGGTTTTACCACTTTATTATTTGCCGACTTTTATATTGACCGTTTAACAATATATATATCCGTAGTACATTAAAATGATCTATATCCTAAGGTTTAGCCTGCATTTGGTGTTTAAGCGCAAAGTAATGTGTTTCTTAAGATATCACATTACAATCTTCGGATTTTTCAGCTTTTCTGTATCAAAATAGATATGTAGTATATATACATATAAACGTTCCTGATAAATCGATCTATCTATCTGAAAATGGCATTAAAATCCGTTGATTAGTTAAAAGGTCGAAGCAAACGAAAGCGACTCTATTTTATAACATATAAAGATTGTCAGAAACAAAAGCTAATCATACGTCACTTAGATGTAACGGAAGCTTTTCTGGTTTTCAGAGATCTTGGTACAAATAAACTGCGAACTTTACACAAGACGACATTCAAAGGAATGCGTTCGCTAACGGAATTGGACATGTTTGATAATCACGTAGAGTTTCTTCCCTCTGGGATTTTTGACTCCCTTGTCAATTTACGAATACTGTACGTATGAATTTGAGTTATAATGTATTCAAAATGCAAATATCTAATTCAATGAATCTTTTACAACACTTTTGAATATTGAAATGTAGTTATTTTCGGTATATTACTTCCAATGTAAGATTGATATTAAAGAACGACTTTGTCTCTAAATTCACGAGGTTTCATTTGCATTACGTTCTGAGAAAAACCCACAAAATACTCAGCCGAATGTCCTTTTATTATCATCATAACAATATGAATTTTAATTTATTTTTTTATGTACATTAGGGTGTTCCATACACATAACAATAAGTTATAGTACGATACTCGTATTTCAATTAGTAGTCTCTCTATTAAAGTTTCATATTGATTGAATTTGATATCTGGAACATCTTTTGCAAGTTTTTTATAGAATATATTCAGTTGGCCTAGACCTTACCTACGTATACCTACAGTTGTGTTAAATAAGTTGTTAATTTTTTATAGCCTACTACAATTACTAAGTATTTTATTTATTATATTATATGAAATGCAATTACTTATTCCTTATACATACATATTAATCAAGTAATAATTCAATATAAACTCAGAAAACGTTATATTTAATGTTCAATTATTTATTACTGATCGATGCTACATTAAGACGTTGCTCATTGTATTAAGTAAATGAAGGTATTAATATTAATGAAGGTCAACACTATAAGACCTTTGTTAGAAAATTTGTTAAGCTCTTTGTACCGAAGTTTACTAAGTTTTCTTAAATATAAGGCTCCTTTTGATTTATAATAGCAAATAATTCCGATTGTAAATTTTCAACTCCTTACAGTAAGAAGTGTTTTAATATAAAATTAAACTGCAATTTTTTTTTATTGCTGACGGGTTAATGCTAGACTGTAATCACAACTGGTTGTAACTCACGATTAAGATTGAAATGCGCTTACTTTGTAAACGGTAATTTACCCCACACAGCACCACATTGACAGTATTTTTTTGGTATGATGGTAACGGCCGAAGCCTCCCACCAATCCACACTCAGAAAAGACGCTATTTTCTAGATTTACCTTGTGGAGAGTTGAACCCAGAATCTCTAATAGCAAAGAAATTTTTCATGGCATTGTGCCAACGAGCATCCTTGTTTGATCTTACATAACAGCTGTTACCCGCGTAGGTAGTTCTTCATTCCATTGGAATAACGAAAAACCCGTTAGTAGTACAAGTTTACGTCGCGAAAGAGACATGTATGACGAATATCGAATCAGAGAGATAATTGAAGGAAATTTCTTAGTAAGTTTTGCTTATACCCGGAAGCGTCTACTTTGTCTACTTTATAAAGTAGACTATGTCCTTTCTCAGGCTCTAGACTATCTGTATACCAAGTTTCATTTACATCGGTTCAGTAGTTTTAGTCTAAAACGCGACAAACAGAGTTGTTTTCGTATTTATAATATTAATAAGGCTAAACTGGTACTGCTATGTTTTATATAAAAAGTAACGACAAGCAATTGTTCTAACATCAGGCGAAACTTTCTTTTTTTTTATTTTAAAGATTATCTTCTGTTATTTAACAAAAACTCCAGTATATTTGTATTTTATCATTTCAGACGATTACAGAGAAATTATTTAGAGGAAATAAACAGCGATGCTTTTCGATATACGAAGAGATTATTCCACGTTGATTTGTCTAACAATTTTTTGTATACATTGCCTGAACGTTTATTTGTGAACAATTCTTATTTGGAAACAATTGACATATCCAATAATCAAATTATTTACATACCGTCGTTCACATTGGTGGGACTCAAATCACTGTTGATATTGGATTTGTCTAAAAATAAAATTCAGCAAATCGAGAATGGAACTTTTGTATTAAAGAGTCTCCAAATATTGAAGCTTTCGGATAACAAAATCAGTAATATAACAGAAAACGCATTTGAAAATCTTTCATCTTTGGAGACATTGCTATTGGATAAAAACAATTTGCTAAATATACCTAGCAATTTGTTTTGTAATCTGTATTGTTTGACCTTTTTGGATTTATCGAATAACCATTTGTTAAGAGTAAGTATCTTGACGCAGCCTACACAGAGATTATGTTCGTAAGCCGGTCTAAGCATCTTTTTCTAGATATTAACGAACAAATATTGCAATGAAATATACTAATTATCAGAGATTATAACTAAATATAATAAATTTGATATTATTTATGTACTATATTTGATTCCTACTTATTTTGTCTGTCGTTGGATGGCTCGATAAATGATATCTACGACAATTTAAGGTATTATGTAGATGTTATAAACAAAAAAACGAAACGATAATATCTATTTATATACAACTAGCTGAGCCTAAACTACATTTGCATACACATGTGGGTGTCAAAGTTACATAAGCGTCACTATTTGATACTTAGGTAACTTTTAAGATCTCTTTTTCAGTTAAATTCTGCTAAATGTGCAATGTATGTAATGTATTTAATTGGATAATGTTTTGTATAAAATAGGTTGGTGAAAACACAAATTATTGTAACATACACAAGACAAAAATGGTTACTGTGGGTCTTTTACAAAGAAATATATACTATCACGGACTTTTTTATCAATCTTTCTAAGATATAAAATTCGGTAGCACCTTTATTGTTTCTATTTCGTAAGGTTTACCTAAGATGTTTCTGACATTACAATTTTTTTGGAATTTCTGTACTAATTATGTAAAAAAATCAACCTAAACTTGAATTACTGTATATATTGGTGAAAATCGCAATCAAATTCGTTGAATTCAATTTTTGTGATCGAAAGCAAATACGTAGTAACCTGTAGACCCAAAATTGTTCATCATAACTGAAAAACTCTACATAAAAACAAAAAATATATAACTTCCCTATTTATCGACTATAATTGTCACTTTTATATACAATGTTCATATTTTGTTGCATAATAAATTGGCATGCTAAATGCCAATATTATAAATTTTGTTGAAACAACATTTTGCGGACTTCTAAGTATTTTCATTTTGAAGTTGATGTATATTGTATAAATAAAACGCTTAGTTGACAGGTCTTGAGTTTCAAAATTTGAAACAACTACGAAACTTGGATTTGAAAGGAAACTATATGTCTGAAATTCCCGACGGCATTTTCGCTAACTGTACCAATTTGGAGAAACTGGATTTATCTAAAAATAAATTGCGTTTCTTGAATGTATCCGCATTTGAAGGTTTGGAAAATCTGACGTCTCTCATACTGTCTGACAATCAGATATACGAAGTGAATTTTAAAACTTTTGCCACGTTGAAGAATCTTACGACGCTGTAAGTATGTAAAAACAATTTTTGTGTAGTTGAGTCGTCATTGATTTTCTACTGCGATAGCGATAAGACAGCATATTGCACTTTTTTCTCATTTCACTTATGTTTATTTTATTGTATTCTGTTTAACTTTTCCGGTCCTACGTATCAAAAAAGTGCGTGCGTACAAAGCACACATATCTAAAGTGGAACTTCTTTGGTATAGTAATTTTTAAATCTTGTTTATCAAATCTTATTCATACAAATCTAAAACTTTAGATTTCCGAGACTTAGAGGAAGGAAAAAAGGAAGACACGTTAGGAGTTTAATGGATTTAATTATTATTAAAATATTGAAATCTCAAATGATGAATTGTACATAAAAATGCCACGTGTTTTTTACCAATATTAGAAATCTTTTTGAATTTATTATTTAGAAAAGAAAATATATGAAATATTTTTATTTTAAACTTTATGAAAAATAAAATATTTAATTATTAAATGACGAGTATCGTTTGTAAATATTAAAACTACCTAACCTTCAAATGAATTACCATAAAAACCATTTTACTCTCATGCATCTAAAGAAGTTTCACTTCAAAATTTCTGCGTGATCCTACCAGAGGTACCAAACAACTCCAGTTTATTTGTATGGAAATTTGAAACAGAGTCATCGGAATATGTGCATTTATGTGACATGCCGTTGCGCTGTCACTATATTACTGAGTATCATATGCGGCCATACAAATCGGCCAAAACGAAGATAGTATCGCACATTTGTCTCGTTTTACGGCGTTTGTTTGATTGAAAGAAAGGACACATATCGACTGTTAGGGGTTTTTTTTTTACCAAAAACAATATTTATAAACGATTTGCGATTTCAACCATAGAAAATGAAAAACGGTAAAGGTAACCTAACAATGCTTTTATGATTACAAAAAATATGAAGAAAGTAGATAAACGTATAGTACAATCATGCGAAATTATCGCTTAATAGCGATTTCTACCAGACAACCTTTGGATTAGGGAGATTGTATGAGGTAAAAAGTAAATAAAGAAGGAAAGAAGTCATTAAATTTGAACTGAGTATTATAATCGTTAAACTTCCATTAATTAAATGTACCATAAATCCGTATTTCCGCACAGTATGTCCTGATTGATAGGGATTTCAAACCTGTCCTTGTCCTGTCACGATGACACGAATAGATACGATTTACTCTTCCTAATGGATATTTTAACACACGCTCGCTCATACAATTTTTTTATGTTTATTTCCTTTATTTCTTGTTAAGGAAAACTAGAGTCTTCTTCCAGAGAGGTGAAATCCACATTTAAAAGTAGGCTTAAAAGAATTATATGTAAAACTTCTTGCAGGTACTTGGACAATAACATGTTCCCATCTTTACCATCTCGTACCTTTGACTTCTTGCCTAAGTTGGCAAACGTCAAACTCTCCAACAATCCCTGGCATTGCGATTGCCATGCTCTCTACATATCTGCGTAAGTATATGCTTAAATAAATAAAACAATTAATAAATTCCTCTTATTAAAATTGAAAAGATACAATTTTTCAAGTGTTATGTTATTGGCGTGTAAATTAGGCCTTAGTCACTTCTAAGACTAGTTAAATACAATAGGTTGGTCTTTAGCCGCTCATAGTAATTAAAGACTATAACAATTTCATATCTTACTTCTATTTTGGTATAAGTAAAGCCTAATAACAGATGCAGATTATTATTATATATTCAAGTAACAGTCTTCGTTCCGCCTAAAAGATTTGAAATGTGGCAGATTTCAGTTTCACGAATGATTTTCGAAATGAAATTACAGCAGTGCTAAAAATCTATAGCTCTTACTTTATATGACTATTCAATTTGGTCGGGTTGTAGCTATTCACTTGGTTTTGAACTTTGTGCAGCGGTAATAAAGTGCAAATTGATTCTTTGACGTTAGGAACACACCTACATTGCTTAGACAACAGTGGGTACTTGTAATTTATTATGATCTTTATTGAATAGCAATAAAGGTCAAATTGACTTTACATTTTAGTTAGAAATCCTTGGACTTCAACGAACATTTATAAAAAAGAATTGTCAAACTTGACCCAGTCGTTGTTGAGTACTACGTATCAAAATATGTCTTTTAATCTTTTTCAGATGGGTACGTTTAAATGAGATGAAAATATGGGATTATTCTCCAACATGCGTCTCACCCTGGTATCTTGAAGGGCATTTTCTGAAAAAGCTTAAATTTCCTGAATTGTGCACTGGTCAGTGGGCAAGTATGGTGAATTTGTCTCCAAGACTGCCTATGCAACAACTTCTGTCACTTAATGTTAGCGTGAACCGTAAACCACAAGGTAGTATGGAACAAATCGATGAGGATGACTGGAACTAAATAAAGTATTATAAATGTCAACGCCTTTTATTGACACACGCGTAATTATCGAGCCCATGGGATAATAAGAAAATTCGTTTTTAATGAGCACATTAGACTCAAATGGACAACTTATATATAAGCTATACCCCGTTATGTCTCCCGCGTTGTTCGCAAACATGTAGAATAATAAAAAATCACCGACACCATCTAAGAAAGGAATATTTATTCTAAACTTTATTGCTGACAAATTAACGCTTGAATGTGATCACGCCTGATGGTACGTTATGATACAATCTAAGATGGCAGCGAGTTAATCTGTGAAGAGGCAATCTACCTGTAATAGCTTCTACACAGCACCGTACCGGAATACAAATCTCTTTGGTTTCACACCATTGCTGGTAGGGTAATAACCAATCTAGAAAAAGTAGAAGATGCAATTTCTTAAACTCGCACTATTGGGGATCGAATCCGTAGCCTTTACTAGCAAAGGGATTATTTGCACCACTGCGCCAGAGAGGCCGTCAAGTAAATCCGCCGACTAATTTTGGGAATGTCATGACAAGTGACTGATCGTTTTTCACTTATTTACATAAACGTAACAAAGAAATAATAAATATTTATTAAATTGAGTTTTATATAATAATGTTATTTAGTATATAGCTCAGTGGTAAAATATTGGTTGCATTTATAACGTCTCTTAATGACTTCCTAAATTTAATTTAAATTGAAATATAATAAATCAGAAAATGACAGACCAATATGCGTCTTAAGTATGCATTATAAATTATCAACACGTAACTCATTATAGAATTCATGTGAATGATAATGACTTATCGTATTTCCTTGCAAAGATATAGATCGATATATGGCCGATTAAACATTGTCATCAACACTATCTTAATATAGGATAGATAATAGAAACTCAGTTTTGTTTGCGCCATTACGATAAAAGTTGTGTTTTGTTAGTGTTATAATTTTTCTTTGAAAAAATCTTAGTCTTAAGTCTTATCCTGCTAGGTGTCTACATAAAAACAGTAGAATAATCTTATCATCCAAGCGGTGTTTATAAATAAACAGATCGAAGAATATGACTACAAACAAATTCTGAAATGGGGAAGATTTTTATAAATTTCCTTCTAGGTATTTTACTGCTAACTTCATTGTCGATCGTTAATGGTAAGTGTTTTATAGTCCTTTTGAGTCTATATCAAATCAAATTAAATCATTTATTGCAGTACTGTTGAAAAATTGGTTGTAACATTTACAGTTCACACGCGCAACAAGTGGCCATACAATGGCGTGCAATAATATCAATATATTTTTATAACTACAAGTTTCATGAGATATGCAATAAAGTTTTACGTCATAAAGTATTTTAAAATTTAAAATTAATCGAGTCTATTTAATATTTATACATTTGTTAATAATATTATAGTGAAAATTGTTATACATGTCAATATTAATACATATAATTATATCTCATTGCTACTTTTGAAAAAATTCGTTAATGTTGTCAAAGAACTTTGCAACTAAATATGTAGTTTTTATATCTTTTAGTTGACGTGGCAATTCATTATATATCCTTATTGACATTGCGTGACAGTTTCGGGAATATAATGTTATTTTCGCTCTTGGGGCCGCCAATCTGTCATTAAGTCAAGTATTATGATGATGCCTAACTTCAAAGGTTTCAAATTGGCATAAATTTAATCTGACGTAAACGCATAATATGTACAAAGAAGTCCCTTCTTTGTACATATTATGCGTTTACGTCAGATTAAATTCAATAATTTTAATTGCATAAAAAGTTTTTACATGTGGTCAATGGGCTAGTATCACATATGCTTCTGACACATTGTTTCTGCGCAATAAATATTTTACTAACATATGAGGAGTTTTCCCATATGATAATTCCCATACCTAATTATGGTAACAACGTATCCATGATAAGCTTGAAGAGCAGTTTGAGTGTTTGATACTTTAGATAACTTCCATAATGCAAAAGAAAAGGAATTTATTTTTTTGGAAAGTTGCGCGATGTGCTCTCCCCATTTTAATTTGTCATCGAGCTCTATACCTATACATAATGTAATTGTAACTGAAATTTTATTTATTTGCTATTAATTACAAACAAATAATATATGTATATCTAAAAGCATGACTAAGTGACTGAATGACTTATCTACGGACACCTCAAATTGTAGAAGCTAGAGCTTTAAAAAGTAAGTAAATTCTGAGGAAGGATTTAGGAAATGCCATTCCTAAAATGGTGAAAAATATGATGACAGTTTCTAAGAAAATTCTTCTTCTTAAAAATGATATTTCGAATTCAGTAGCTAGGAACCTAAAAGATGGTAAAAATTTTAAGAATACTAGAAAGGCTATCATTAATTAAAATGCAATTTGAGGAAAAGCTTGCATTAGCTGATTTCACAAGCAATACTAAAGGCCACTTTTTATTCTGAAATTGTCAATTTTAAATATAAGTAAAACTACATTGAGTCCTATTGAGGTATGTCCAGGTTTGATGGTAGTATAAATTGCGGAATGTTGTTACTTATCAGTGACGCGTAAACAATTAACTACAATAGATTCTTATCAATTTTGACATTTAATTTTGTGTTACCATAGTATGAAGTTTTCCAATTTTTTTATTTTACTCTAATATAGATGAAGGACTCAATAGCGTAATGGTGAAAGTATTTGCTTCGCTAGTAGAGGTCATGAGTTTGATCCTAACAGGGCAATAGTTTTTATTTATTTATCTAGATATTGTCTGGTACGAAGATTCTGTCCTGGCTTGTTACCAGCCTTTTATTTTTTTTAACGGGGAGGATGTTTTCTAAAGATGTCTGGCTTTTGTGAGAGAAGCCCAGTTGATGAGAGAATGTATCCATTAAACTTCCTCTCGGTGGACCTTCTCTGCTCAGATTAGGAAGAACCTGAGTATGGGAGCTCTTATTTAATGACACCTTTTCTGTTGTCTCAAGAATCAGGGTTGTAACTATGACATGACAACTAGTTACCGCCCCATCAGTAAAGATATGCCGAGAAGTAGATATTTTTTATTCTAGAAACTTCCCTAGAGATTGATGATAATAATCAGATTTATTATAAGATGGCGATTAGTTGGTTCTTGTGTTTGCGGATATGACAAAAAAAAAGTGTAATAAGGTGGAACTTTTATATTCAAATATAATACATTTTTTTAATTTTACAGGTAAAGTTTCAATCAATTTCATCATGTATAACATATTAATCATTTCCAGGCTGTACAATCGATGGCATAGATAGTTGGTTAGTTGCTGAAACACAAACAATTCTTGACACATTTAACGGTGAAATTTGGAATAGAGCAACGAATGGTATCGATGGTGAGTACAAATACAAACAATACATACAAATATGTAACATATCACCATCATTAACACAATACCAATACTATCATAGTAGTGACTGCTTTGTATATCTGTCAACCAAATTTTAATGAGTTTTGGTATATATATAGTCATATATAGTCAATAGGACCTTGGAAACATATATAAAACACCTTCTGGCATGAAAATAAATCTTCGTCTGATTTTTAAACTGAGGTGAATAAATTGCCAAAACGGATAGACAGATTTCTAATTTTTACTGATAGATAGCTGACATTATATGGAAAGTTGAAATATGACTGCCTCATTGGTCTAGTGGTTAGCATGTTCGACTATAGACATGAGGTCCTGTGTTCGAGACCCGGGTCGGGCTAATTCTGAATCAATATTGAGTTTTCTACTAAGATTTTCTCAATATCTCCTGCCTCGGAGAGCATGTTAAGCAGTCGGTCCTGCGCCTGATCTCTTTCCGATCGTGTCGGATTACCGTCACATTGGACTATCAGAGTGAAGGAATAGAGAGTGCACTTGTGTACTATGACTGCTAATGCGCAGTGGGACGTTAATGGGCTGCTACTTACCTTTTTTATATGGAAACTGCTACTTTCTATCTTGAAGGGAAATATCTGTGTTTATATGTAATATTAGACCAAGTTATAGTCCAATTTAGCTTGTTTCTATTTAAGATCGCAATGTTTCCAATTTTTACTTAGAAGTGCAATGTAATGATCGGTTTAGTATATAGAGAAAGATTGAGTAAAAAGTATCATCTAAATGTAAAGTTGCACCAACGTTCAGACCAATAGGAATTAAATGAAATCTTTTGTATCTATAGAACGTTTATTTATTAAACTACTAGTTTTTCCCGTGATGTCGCTCGCGTGTTAGCGATGAGAAAATATAGGCGAATCTTTGCGTCTATATTTCTAAGGTACATATGAAAAATTTGACGCCGAATTGACGTACATGTGAAAAAGAGGAAAAGTACTTAGTAAGACACGTCTACATCACGATAGGAATGTCAGCCGAATTTCGAGTTAATCGGGCTCTGGAGATTTCGCAACTATACTGTGAATAATGCTATTTCACTAATATAATTTTATAATAAATGACGTTGGCTTTCTATCTTTTTTTTTATTTCTGCCGTAACTATAAAGATACCGAGTTATTATTAATACATTATTTCAACGGCGGTAAAACTTATCCACTGCCCCCTTTCACTTATATTTCGATGGCCCTACGTATAAAATTCTAAATGTCAGTGTATCAAATATAAACTACTAGCTGTATAGCTGAACCGTCTGAACTGAAGCTGAACCGTTCGTCTGCGTGGGTGGGTGGAATTTTGTAAAATCCG
The DNA here is from genome assembly GCA_015832385.1 of Elymnias hypermnestra. NCBI lineage: Eukaryota > Metazoa > Arthropoda > Insecta > Lepidoptera > Nymphalidae > Elymnias > Elymnias hypermnestra. The sequence continues at coordinate 523,148 of JACTOM010000045.1, forward strand.
TTCGTAGCTGACCTCTACTCGGCAAAAGGAATATTCTTACCAAATGTATATCTCTCATATATATATTTGTTCCATTACTGTGTTTTGTACAGACGATATGTATTTTAAGCATCACGTTTCAATAGTTATATGATTTAATCATCGATGTAATACAATTACATGAACATATCTAAAATGTAAGTATACGTGGTGGCTTAACTTACAAATTGCATTTGCAGCTATTAACACCATAAGCCACAGAGAAGGCTTAAATGCAGGACCATATGTGACAATATCATTTGTCGATTCTAGACTCATTGTAACAACAAACGAAGCTTACAGGAACTATGAAGAAGTCGAAACGACCGCGACAATGGGATTTACTATAAACTTTAGATGCACTGGCGGTAGTGCAAGACCATTTGTAAGATTACATATATTTAATTCTTATACATATTTATTACATTACTTTATTACATTTAATTTCATCATCATTTATAGGCAGAGACCTCCTTGTAAGTTTAATAGAAAACCTCTATTAAGAGGACTCGCTCTACATAGATTAATTGTAAGGTTTTATGGGTGATTCAATGTAGCATACAATTGTTAATTAGGTAATAAATTATTTAATTACTAGAAAATTGATGTCAAATATTATGGTAGTGAAACACCATGAAATCATGTATGTAGTTTGAAGAGAGAGATCATTAAGTGTCTATATGTTATTATGTGCATGTTCTGTCAGAATAATGTATAGCTGGAAAATGCATTTACGCACTCCTGCCACGATTGTGGGACAAAATACCCACTAAAACTAAGCGAGACCCTCCTCACCCTGAATTAGGAGTGTCAGAGGCTCCGTTGCGCATTCATCCTGATACTCCCGGGTGAAACTGACTGAGGGATGTTCAAGAGGGAGACAAGAGGCGTTAGTAATGACGCTTCCTGCTGCCTAGCTTCGTCCTCCGAAGGGGAGCGGCATCTGCTGTAGCTTCCCGTTCTCGCTCCATTGCCTCCTTCAAAAAAATGACAACGTGTAGCTTACTTCATGACCAACAAGAGTTTTTCAGCGTCATTATATAATATTTTTTGTAAATATATGTGGCTTTAGTACTTACAGACTTGATTATATCGCTGGTCTTTATTAAGAATCTCTGATCAACATAAAACCAGTTTGCTGGAGAGCGGTTTGAAGTTCGTTTCCATCCTAAAATGTAGGCTTAGACGTGTGAATTCTCATTTAGATAAACTCTGGACAGACACCGTTTAGTGTCTCTTTATAAAAATGAAACTTGCTTGCTTGATTGTTCTTTTCAATCAATATTGAGCTTTTCGCTGAAGAAAAACATCAAGTGAAAACTTGTATACACTGATAGTATTTCTGGGGTATGTGTAGCTTGCCAAATTGCAGTGCTGCAGCGTCTTGGGTCTATGCTCTAAAACCGTCTCCTATGGTTGAGTTGGCCCCGCATAGGAACATTAATTAAGCCCTTGTTTTTATAACTTGAATGATAAGTAATCATTTGGTGTTTTCAGGTCTTCGTTGTTGATATCACTGATACAAATAATCACGATCCCGTGTTCAGGCCATCAAATGCCTACGAATTCACCATTGCACCACCAATTCCACCTGGGTTTTTAATAACCGACTGTGTTAATGATATAATTGTTAGAGATATCGATTTAACAACAGAGAGAATTGACTTTGAGTTATCCGGAAGCACCATGTTTCAAATTAACTATGATAACTCATCCAGTGTTGATAAAGAATTCAAAGCGGCCTTAAGAACTAATACATTTATACGAGCAATCCCTGAACCGATTCTTCTAACAATTACAGCCACGGTAAATATACACTACTTGTTACTCGCGGTTCGTTCGGAATAACCGTTCATAGTAAGCATCTACGTTGCGAAAGAAGTCAGTTTGCTAAACTTTAGTCGTGTGATTATTCTGAAACATTTCCTGAGGAGTGAACAAGTGATCATTTCCCTGTATATAGTAATACTATTGCATCCACGCCACTGTTTAAACGTAGGTCCAAAAGTACTCGACATCTTTTTCATGCTTTTTATTTAAATGCTTTTAAAGGCAGTGATGTTATTCATTAAATGTACAAAGTTTGTTAGGTATCAGGAGTATATTATAAGAAATAATACTGTATTGAATAAAACAGCTTGTTAAATGATATATTTTCTTTTGTAATGTGTAAAAGATAAAAATAGTTACTGAGTGTTATCCTTTCGAAATAAATATATATTTTTGCAGCCTTTTTTTAAGATATACTACTCTGTAGCACATTATATCGATCTATTTCCTAAGGTTTGACCAGCGTTTGCGATCTAAGCGTTGAATTCAAAAAATGTATGTTACGACATCACATTACAGATATTTGAATTTTTCGGCTTTTCTATACTATATTATGTTTGTATTATACTTAACTATATCGAATTCGCGGTTTTATTAAAAGGCAATAACTTTAACTTTTAAAAATTAATGCACCGCACATGTTGCATTTCTAAAAATCCAAGTCTTAATATTTCTTTATTCCTCAGGATGTAGATAGAACAGGTGATCCTAGAAGAACATCCACTGCCACAGTTACAATTATAGCAGACAGCGAATTTAATTTTCCTGATGAACTGATTTTCTCACAAACATTCTACTTAGCGACTTACACAGCTGAACATGTAATTATATTACAAAACTCCATTTACTTACGTCAAGGATATGATAACCAAGTGGCATTCAGTTTTGATGGAGGTACGTAATGTTACTAAACACTAAGCAAACATACAAGCTCCGTTAATAATTTTAACAACTTTTTTTGATAAATATTTGGGAAAACCATAAGAATTATTTTGAAAACATTTCACTTTTATATTTAATAATCAATTAGTAAGGAAATTGTCTTAAAATGAATAATGTATTAGACACAAAAAGTATTTTTATTTATTACTGCTTAGAACACCACAAAAAATAATATGAAACAAATTAAAGTAACATACAGAAGTAGGTAGAGTACAAAAGGCGGTCTTATCGCTAGATAGCGATCTGTACCAGATAAGCTTTGGTATAGGAATAGTCGTGGCAGTGAATAGTGTGTGGTGCTACATACACATAAACAAATATTGGCGAATATAATACACATACGGGCTTTGAAATAAACTAATAAATACCGTATGTTTAATAGACTAAATAAGATTTAATAAAAATATATGTAATATAAATATAAAGTCGTCTATCGCTGTTTCATATAGTAATTTATAACAGTAATAAAGTTAAGCTGCAATGTGGGCTTATCTTTAGTCATTGACGCATAATATGGATGTATCCAGGTTTTAAAGAATTTCCATAAAAATATCATTTTTTTTACTCAAATAGGCTTTTAAAGCACTTTTGAATCATCGAATATACACAACTGATATTAAATCCGATAACCGGGAGTATCCCGTATCAATCGTGCAACACGATAGGCATGCAATTTTATTTGGAGGCGTAAATATTTTTTCTTTTTTTTATTAACAAAAAGTCATCTTTAACTCGTTACTTACATTTTTAGTATGTATCTGTTTATAATATGCATTTATGTATTTGTAAGATTGCAAGCGGTCTATGCTCTAATAACCCTCTCTCCTTAAAGTGAGGTGGTGTTGGGGCCAATGCCCTGGTTAAATATGTAGGGAATCCTGGCTACCCAAAAATAAGAGAAATGGACTGTATAAATGTTTTATTGTTACACTGGTACAAAATGTAGCCGAAGCGAAAAAAGAAAATGAAAGAAAAACGCATTTACTCAATAATGGTGTTACATATAGTATTCTGCCTCATTGGTCTAGTGGTTAGCATGTTCGACTGCAGACTTGGAGTCCTGGGTTCGAGTCCCGGGTCGGGCCAATTCGACATTGAGTTTTCTATTAAGATTTTTTCAATATTTTGCCCGAAGTTGGGAAGTTGGCGGTGCGATCCACCCCCGTGCCTGGGACAGCACGATAAGCCGTCGGGCCTGCGCTTGATCTTTCTCCGGTCCTTTCGGATTTCCGTCACATCGGACTATGAGAGTGAAGGAATAGAGAGTGTATTTGTGTGCTATGCCTGCCAATCCGCAATGGAGCAGCGTGGTAGGTCTATGCTCTAAAAACCCTCTCTTCTAGGAGTGAGGAGGCCTGTGACCCGCAGTGGGACGTTAATGGGCTACTACTTACTATAGTATTCTCAATATAAGTTATACAGTATTACTATCTGTAACAGGAAAAGCTTTACAGCTCAGATCTTGTCGTGTGTTTTGGAACGCATGACACAGATTTTCAGCTGAGACCCCCGGTCACCCTACAGAATATTTAAATAAAAATAAATAGATAATTACGATAAAAATAAATCAATGATAACATTTATACGTAACATCGAAACCAGTAACCAGTGACATCGAAATACAAAATCCTAACGAAATATTTGCAAATTCTGTCGAGTCGGCATAAAACATGGAATAATTAAAAATAAGACTAACAAAACATATAGAAAAAATGAAGTATATAACAGATAAATGGCAAAAATTTCATAAAAATATAAGTAGTTAGTAAAAAAAATAATAATATAAATTAGACTATATATGTGCAGCTGTAAAATAGATAATTCCGTCGCATAATTTTCTACTTCTTTTGGCCTTTTTAACATATATAGTTTTAATTTATTTTTAAATGTATACTTTGTAGCACGGTTTCTAAGAGCGCGTGCGGGCCACTCGTGCGTCGTATGCCTAATCATGTAGTGCTCTGTATAAGTGAGAGAGAATCCGGCTCGAAGGACCATATGGGCGGCCAGGATTTCTTCACACTTAGACAGGGCACTGGTCCCAACAGAAGGCCTGTGCCCAACTGTGGGACGTTAATCGGTTGCTACGTACCTTAGAAGTATATGTATTATTAGCATTTAGGTAATTTTGTTTGTATTTATATATGCATTAGTGGATACCATATTCCATTTTGAACTTATATAATCCCTCTAACTCTACGGTCACCTGGTAGAAATCTAATAAACGATAAGGTCACTTATTTATATGTATAATTTAAGTTTATTTATGTGTTAGTTGTTTTACGTTTGTCCTGTGTGCTATCCTAAGTATAAATTTAAGTTGATTTAATGCATACAATTTAGAATTGAACACAAATTTAATAATATATATTTCGCTTATTATGTTTGCAGAACATTCGGAATATTTTGAATTGGTTCAAAACGATAATTTGATATATTTTGACGTGAAATCTGCTTTGCCAACTTCCTTGTACGGAGAGGGTCAAATTTTGCTCGTCGTAAAGGCCGATTTACAATATACTAGTGGTGCTACAGCTACCGTTGTTCTGCAATTGCCTGAAGGTAAGAAAATAATAATATATGGTATAACTTTTTAAAGACCTAGCTTTTAATTTAGCAAAATATCTCTTTGTGGTTTTAGCTTTTAATTTATATAACGTAAATATTTATATTTTAATAAAATACTTAGAAAAAGTATTTTTTTCTCATTTAAACTTCAGAGCCTTTGGAGCAAACTATTTATAATTAAGACTTAAATCTTGGCATATAATTTAATTTTTATTTATAAGTTAAAACTAATAATTCTATACAATATTACCTTATAAAAGTACAAGAAACAAGTTGATTAGATTGTACCATCAGATTTTTTTGTTGCTGACAATTTAGCACTTGACTGTGGTCATACTTGATGATAAGTGATAATACAGTCGATGCTTGGAGTGCGCTAATCTAGTAAAATGCAATTTACCTTTTATGGTGTTTACACAGCATCGTGCTGGCACAGAAATCTCCTCCATGTCGGCACAGCTATGCTGGTAGGGTGGTAGTTAGCCACGGCCAAAGCTTCCCACCTGTCCGGCCTAAACAAATTAGCTCTACCGGGTTTCGAACCCGGGGCCTCTGCTAGCAAAGCAAGTACTTGCAGTACTGCGCCAACGAGGCCGTAAATAAACTATTAACAATTTAAAAAACTTTCTTAAAAAATAAGTTATTTTTACATTGAAATCGTTTATTAAAGTTCCATTTGTAAAATAAGCTAAAACTTTCAGTTACTACATTGGAATTTGAAGAAGCGGTATATACAGGCTTTATTATTGAGAATGAGTTAAAGCTCGATAATTTAAGACTGGCACAAGGATATCAAGATACTACTATCACCCTGGATATTATAAGTGGTAAATTACAATATTTACATTATAAAATAAAATACACTAAACTTTTTAAACTAACAGTGACCCTTTGATTTAAAATTAATTACGATGGAAAAAAACTTATTATATGTGCACTAATTAATGTCTAAAATCATATTCTATCGTTACTTATTCTATTAAATCTGTGTTTATTATAATATATACCCTCATCTTCTTTTTCTTCTCTACTGCTGTTTAATCCTAAGCGTCTGTATATCGGAGGGAACACTTTGAGTTCCTTGACGAGTCTCATAATCGACAACTCCGTTCGCAAGAAAACTTACTATTAAAAATTTCTTTTCACTCTACTTCATTTTTTTCAAAATCGTTCTCTGTTCAAGCTGCCGATCAATATAAAATATGCTCAGTCGCATAATTTATTTAAAAAGATGGTAAAAGACTACTTCCTGTCCAAGACTTGACTAATTGATACTGTTATTATTAATTATTATGAGTGTTATTAGCATTAGTTGTAAATAGATTAAGTACACATTTCTCTGTTTCTTTTGTATGTGTCCTTCTAAGCGTTTTTGGTTCCCTGGGCGAGATCGCTATTTCAGCGATAAGGCTGCCAATTGTACTCCATAATGAATACGATTACGTCTTAACTGTATTTTTTTTTGTATTGGGTATGCAATAAAGAGTTTTGTATTTGTATTTGTTCCCTAAATTATAATATTAACTCATATTATATTGTTACTCACTCTTTTAAATTTGTGCCTTTTATACAACCCGCGACTTCGTTAGCGTGGATTGTTTTTTGGGTAGCAACTTCATTAATTTGGGCACTCTACTCGGCAAAAGGAATATTGGAATAATCCTACCTAATTTCAAGTCTGTACGCCTTACTCTTCCAGAGATATCGTGATGAGTCAATAGTTGTCACCCCCGTAAAACCCCTTGCGGGTGGAATTGCGTAAAATCCGTTCTTAGCTGACCTTTACTCGGCAAAAGGAATATTGGAATATTCCTACCTAATTTCAAGTCTGTTCGCCTTATGGTGTCAAACATATCGTGATACAGAGAGTCAGTAGATACCTATATATATATATAAATATATAGATGAACATTACATTATAATCTGGCTATATTACGTAGCTTATTTATATCCGTTACTCTTTCCAGCTATTTTATCAATGAATCTCGGGGGTTACCGTTAATGATTCTTACGCATAAAACAATCTTGTCGACACCAAAAACTGAATACTGAAAATGTTTTTGTCGTTCGTTTTTTTTAAATAGCCAAGGTGTCCCAAAGTTCCAATTTATAATAAACGATTTGCTATAATATAACAGTTAATACAAGGACATCTATACTTTTTTTTTAATTTTTCCACAAAATTATATCCAAGCACATACTGAAAGAGTCATATTCTTCAGCTATTTAAAGATATCAAATTAAAATTGAAGCTGGAATCTCAAATGATTTAGATTCTACAGTACTCAATTTAGGCCTTGCATTGACCTTAAATTAAATCCAAACTTAATGATATCGTACGAACAAATATAGAAAAGTTATTTGTTTCAGACTACAGAACTTACTTCGATGCGACTATTGATGGAGATATCGTAACAATAGCAATGAATGCTTTAAACGATGACATATTACACGAAAACAATGTTATCAATTTGCAAATAATACCCACTAACACCTTGAATATGACTGGATCAACTATAATAACGTTAGAAATTATTAAAGACGATGAAAATACTCCTGTCTTTGAAAGTGCTCTGTATACTGGAAGCTACAATGAAAATACTGGGCTTAGCCTCGATAAAATAGTAATTATGCAAGGTTATGATGATACAGTAGTCGTTTCTTTAGAAGGCGGTAAGTTGATTATCTTGTGTTACACTTATTGATGGCATATCAGCAATCGAGGGCAAATACTGCATAAAATTTCTATATATATCTTGGTAAATTTAAAAAGCTCTAAAATGTTTATTCTAATGATTATACCACATATATAATTTGTTATAATAATTAGTTTAAAACTTTTCCATCTGCTTTAAAATACGCAACAATACCAGTTATACTTCAAACATCTTAACATTGTGATGAAACAGATTTTTAAATAATTATTACTTTTGTTAATATTTGTGAAAATCTGTATGTTTTAATAAATAACTTATTTCTTCAACATAAGGCTCAAATTATGCAAGCAAACAGATATTTATATACAATTTTTGAAAGCCAATTTTTGACGTTAAACACAGACACTTCAGTTTTATTTTTATCTATAGACAATATACTCCAAAATGTAATAAAAGTTGATGATGAGCAATACTAAAAAAGAAATCTGTATTCCTTATCTTGCTTTACATTGAATTTATAAAATGACAAACTTATATACTCAAGATACTAGATATGGGCTTTCCCCATTAATCGATATATCAGAGATAATGTGTACCTAAATCAATAAAATATGCCTTGTTTGTCACATAACATAAAGTAAGAATACTTGTTAAACAAAGTTTTTTAAATTTAACATTAATAATTAATTAAATCCTTAGTGTGCATCACATACCTCCATGTATTTACTGTCTTTCAATACCTTTTAGGTTATTTTGTGGTGAATAATAAAGCGTATATGGATTCATTCTCCATTCTGATATGGACGTCATTACGTGAGACCTATGTCCAGCAGTGGACGTCCATCGGTTGAAGCGATGACGACTACGAATAAAGCGTATAAAAAACATTACCCACCCGACATATATCCTATTCTGAAATAACTTATATTTATTTTTATAATTTGAAAATTACTACTGTTTTTTTTTTTTTTTTTTTTTTTACTNTTTTTTTTTTTCGAACTGTGTTTAGCTGTTAGCCCTACTGGCTTTTACAGCGTAACCGGGAGGAGACTACTGTTAGCTTACGCTCGGTCCTTATGTTATATCCTGTTCAATCTTTCAATCCTTAATATAATATAATAATATAATATTTACTATACGACATATATATGTCGGAGAATAAGAGAGAAGGAGAAGAAGCATAAAGCATGGGCATAGGGTTCTCGGCCGACATCATGGTTAGTGTGGCTCACATCCATACTGTGTGGGGGTTGGTGCAATCAAACACATTATTAATTAACTCAGATTATAATGTTCAATCACTTAATGTTCCCGGTATCAATTTACATAAACGCATTAACAATAATAGCTGGGAACGCGACAGTTTCATCAGTCGACCGCTCTGGCGGACTATCACTCGGGAACTAGTCCGCCGTTGGCTCACGACGTATGACTCTGTCCCACGAAATATACAGATGGCGCCAGCGTTCCACCGACTACTGCACTCCCACAGACTACTGTACTCCGACATATATATACATAATCTTTACTATATGACACTATATGGAGATTTTTTGTCACATATTGATTCCTTATTTAAATTTAATTACAAAATAATCGAATTTGCGAGGTGTTTGTTGATTAGGTAAATGTTTCGTTACGTAATGACTAAAAGTCATTCGTACCATACAATAAACTTATTTAGTTAGAATTGTTTTTTTTTTTAATTTACTTATTAATAATAAAATATTGAATTTCTTTGACCTGCTGTCCATATTTTCGTCTTAATTATAAATGTATATTGATAACATTACTTAAACATTTCGTTTTACAATGTGTGTATAATTATTTGTTTACTTTAAATGACATGGTCGTTTCAATTGTGTAAAATATAGTCACATTTATAAAAATAATGGAAAACTATANTTTTTTTCACATATTGATTCCTTATTTAAATTTAATTACAAAATAATCGAATTTGCGAGGTGTTTGTTAATTATGTAAATGTTTCGTTACGTAATGACTAAAAGTCATTCGTACCATACAATAAACTTATTTAGTTAGAATTGATTTTTTTTTTTAAATGTTTATTCTAATGATTATAGCAAATATATAATTTGTTATAATAATTAGTTTAAAACTTTTTTATTTGCTTTTGAGAATTGATTTTTTTTTTAATTTACTTATTAATAATAAAATATTGAATTTCTTTGACCTGCTGTCCATATTTTCGTCTTAATTATAAATGTATATTGATAACATTACTTAAACATTTCGTTTTACAATGTGTGTATAATTATTTGTTTACTTTAAATGACATGGTCGTTTCAATTGTGTAAAATATAGTCACATTTATAAAAATAATGGAAAACTATATTAATATGAAATATTACTAATGATTTAATCCTCGAAATGTCTATATTTAGGCGATTAGATCGTATAGGATATCATTAGTATGTATATATTAATATTTACGTAATCTTTAGATAAATGTGATGATACTGAGAAATGTCTTACAAACCTTTTCATTATTATACTTCAAGTAATAAAAATAAATGAATTAATTGTTAACCCATGAATTCATTTGCACACCAACTGAACTAGTAGGGTATATATTGTTTTCGAAACCAAACTATTCCATGCCAAGATGGTAATGGAGCTGCATTTTTCTTACTTTTAATTGTATCTTTTATAAGTATACTTCCATTTAACGTAACGAGACACAACCTGATCCTATAGCAAGTTGAATACGTTTTATGACCAAAACGCTTTAGCTCCACATTTTAATATTTTTCTGAATTAAAATGTTCCCTAGAATTAGTGTACAATTTAAAACTTACAATAATAAGATCAGTCCTTAATCGTCACAAATTTCATTCCGTGAGCTTTGTTATATAATTATAATTATGACTATGTTGTTTTTTATATTTTAGAGAATTCAAACATTTTTGATAAAGTGCAAGATGGTCCAAATATCTCACTCAATTTAGATTCCTTGCCCCCGGAACTGTTAGGGGAGCAAAATATATTAATTACAGTACGAGCTACTAAACCAAGGACCGTTGGAGCTAATACAGTAGTAAAGATAAGTTTACCCTCAGGTAAGGAAAAGAATACTTCCATTATTAATTTGAATATCACAATAAATATTAATGTAAAATAAGTACAATGTGTGTTATTTGAGAATGAGTTAAAATGCTTTTGGCATATTAAAGTTTAGGACCAGTAAGTCTTTTCAAGAAAATATGTACTAAATTACTGTGATACAATTTATATATGTTTATCGTTATATAACTATATAATTCTACTTTACGTGTGTACGAGTATGTAACGCGTCCTAAGATGCTGGTGAGTTATGTTGCTAGAAGATCCTGAAAAACGCATAGGTGATTCTAGTATATTAATATCATATGTCTCTTTCTATGAGTTCAAATACTCATTGCATATATTTCGTTAAGATCTGGTTAATAGCACTTCAAGGTAAGTGTAAAATAATACCGACAGCTCCTACGTATAAAAAGTCAACTCAAATTCAAATAGAAAACACAACATTAGTATAAAAGGTAATTTACAATTTATTTTATGACACAAAATTAGGATTTTATATTTGACTCTTTATACGTAGAGGATGTTGACCTAGGTTAAGCAAATATTCTAACAGAACGAAAACCACATAATCTTTTTAAATATAATCTGCAATACAAATATACGATTATAATAACAAGATGTATATATTCTGACTATTTGAACGGGTACATATCACGATGGCGATTTTTAATTTTTAATTTTTAATTTTGCCGATATTTCGACCCAGTTGCATGGATCGTGGTCACGACGATACTGATATGTACCCGTTCAAATAGTCAATATGTTAATAAACCACGAAAATTTAAGTTTAAAACAAGATGTATATATTCAAGCCGTTTCATTTTCACAACTGTTAATACGATAAAATAAAAACTATGGTAAGTTTTTTGACATCTTTCTCTGCATAAATACAATATAACATGCATATCAACTGTTTATTTTTCCATTTCTGCTATTAATTCACACTCTCCCTCCATATCAATGCTGGAAAGCAAACACGTAGTAAGCCGCAAATCCAAAATTGTTCATCAGAAAAGTATTTATCGAATGGAGGTTTTAGACAGTATAGTCATTTAGACTAATTTCTTTAAATTTTGTTGCTAAATAGATTTTTTTTTAAAGGATATTCTATAGATTTCTTAAAATGTTATTTTACTTTACTGCGTGTCTGTTACCTTTTTAGTGTCCTCATGTTCTTCAAATTTCCATATGTTAATATGTATTTATACTTGTTATGGACGACACTTGACATAACTTAAGGAGGAATTGACTTAATTTTTTTATATCACTTATTTTTAAACTACTTGCAGTTATACTTGTACTTGTAATTATGAATTGTATTATTTAATCACGAACATTTCATCCCTTGAGATCACTTTATCAATCACTTATAATTAATAAAGTTTCTCTTTTGTTAACATTGACTACAGATAGAGAATTGGGTTTTGAAAATCTTATATACACAGGAAGTTTAGAAGGTAACATTGTTACCGTCGAAACTATTGTGCTGAGTATGGGCTACGATTCAGACATTACCTATAATCTCACGGGAGGTAAGACAATGCTCAAATACGATTATAACTTTTCACTTTAGTATAACACTTAGTTTTCAATAGTCAGCGGAGATTTAAAAGAACCTTATCATATCATTAACATTCTAATCGAATTAAAAATGTCAGAGACATAGATATGTTTTAAATCTATATCGATAGCCCCTACGTATAAAATGTTAACTTGGATTGTAGAGGTTTTTGTAATTTTAATGATTACCTAATCCCATTTATCAGCCTAGGTAATCATATAACTATTAAAGTAGTGTTTTTAAAGCATATTGCATAAAAAATGAACACCTAAGTTATTAAATTAATTAATATGCATATATGCAAATAATTATCGAACAGATGAAATGAAACAATTCTCTTAATCTTATTAAAATTGACACGGTTAGTCCATATACAAAGTAACATGATATTCTGAAATATACTCGTATGGTTATGTTAAGCGTAATGTGGGATCAAAGCGATCATATTATTTCAGATTTTGCGGAACATTTCTCTTTGAACGTTTCTAACAACGAGATATCTTTAGAAGTCAAAGTACCGCTTCCGGATGTTTTGGAAAATAACTTCATCATAATGACCCTTAGTGCGTCTGCTACCAATGCCAGAAGTACTTCAACTTCTTTAATGTTTGAAATACTGAAACAAGATACCTCGACGCCTGTATTTACTCAATTTATTTATGAGGGTACTTATTTGAATAGTACCACAATCAATTTCGAAGAAATAAGTTTGATACAAGGCTACGATGACACAGTAACATTTATTATAGATGGAGGTGAGTATCACACGTTATAACTGTAACCTGAATTATATAATATTTTATACNTCGTCGTCGTCGTCGTCGCTTCAACCGATGGACGTCCACTGCTGGACATAGGTCTCACGTAATGATGTCCACAAGGCCCGATCTTGCGCCGCCTGGCTCCAGCGGCTACCGGCGACCCTCTTTATGTCGTCGGTCCACCTTGTGGGGGGTCTCCCTACACTGCGCCACCCGGTGCGGGGTCGCCACTCCAGCACCTTCGGGCCCCAACGTCCATCGGTCCGTCGGACTATGTGCCCCGCCCATTGCCACTTCAGGTTCGCGATTCGCAGGGCTATGTCGATGACTTTAGTTCTGCTACGGATCTCCTCATTTCTGATTTGATCACGTAGAGAAACTCCAAGCATAGCCCTTTCCATCGCACGCTGAGTGACTCTGAACTTTCGTATAAGGCCCATAGTCAGCGACCACGTTTCGGAGCCGTAGGTCATCACTGGCAACACGCACTGTTCGAAGAGCTTTGTCTTCAGGCACTGAGGGATATTGGACGAAAAGAGATGCCGTAATTTCCCGAACGTTGCCCAACCGAGTTGGATTCGGCGGTTAACCTCTTTGTCGAAATTGGACCTACCTAGCTAGACTATGTGTCCCAGGTATATGTACTCGTCAACAATTTCGAGTGCTGAGTTCCCAACGATGACTGGGTGGAGCGGAACTTGGATATTGGACATAACTTTTGTCTTATCTTTGTTCATTCAATTCAAATGAACATGGAAGTTCATGTAGTGTTTAATAATAACAAATTTTTTTGAGGCTCGTAATTCTACTTTTCAGAGCATGCTAGATATTTCTCAAGAAATGTCATTGACAACCAAGTCACATTAACATTGACATCAATATTACCAGAAGACTTGATATTTAATGAGAAAGTGTTAATTTTTAATTTGAGGGCTGAGAAATCTAGAACGGTTGGAGCTAATGCAGCTGTACTAGTCAAGTTTCCGCAAGGTAAATATTATACTATTAAATAAATTAAATACCTTTATTATTTGTTTTAAAATGAAGTTTTATCTACTAAAATTTGAGACTACTTTAATCATAATTACCTGTTGCCATAAATTATAATTTAGCTTCATAATACTTCAGAAACTAGCATGAGTAAAATCTAATACAATATATTTCATATTACATTACAGAATTAACTGAACCTTCTATTCTCAAGTTTACCAAGAATACATATAGCGGTTTGTTGCAGAATGGCATACTAACTACGGAAGACATCGTTTTAGAGACTGGTTATACAACAGAGACAGTATTTACGTTAACAGGAGGTAAGCCGACTTCGTGATGTTATCTTCTTCATAAATATAAAGCTTTAGCTTCCGTATTTGTAAAAAAATATGCACAGGCTCGACTTCAATATTTCACACGAAAATGTTTTTCGCGATAAGAGTATTGTCACTTTAAGGTAGAATAAATCATTGTATTGAGTACATTTCAAAGTAAACTGTAACATTTTTAATAGTCTTGGGTAAATCATAAACTATAATACTTGTATTCATTGTTGAATAAATTTTAAGTTGTCGACATTATTGATTGAGATAATTGAATGAATGAATTTTACTGAATTTTATTATGATATTATTTTATCGATTTGTCAGTATCCATGAAAACTGTTGTACGTAATGTCAGTACATACTGTGTAAAATAAAATATTCAAATTAAATATATGTCGGAGAATAAGAGGGAAGGAGAAGAAGCATAAAGCATAGCGGTGTAGGGTTCTCCGCCAACATCGTGGGTAATCTTGGTACAATCAAACACTTTCTTAATTAACTCAGATTAATGTTCCCGATATTAATTTACATATACTCATTAATAATAATAGCTAGGAACGCGACAGTTTTAGGCAGTCGAACGCTTTGGCGGACTGTCACCCGAGAACTAGAGGGTTCGCCGTTAACTCACGCCACATGGCTCTGTCCCACGCCGATAGATAAATGGCGCCAGCGTTCCACAGACTACCACACTCCGACATATACAAGACAAATTCTTTGAATAAATATTTTGTAGACGGAAGAAATCTTCATGAATCTATTTTTATTACAGAATACGCGCAAAACTTTACACTCTCAAATACTAATAACGTGATTGAAATATCAATGTCGGATACAATTTTATTAGAAGAAATTATAGATAATAGATTTATAACACTTGAAATTGAAGCAACACAAGATAGAGCTATATCTGTGACATCTACATTGATAATAGAAATTCCACATAATGAAGTAATTGTACCAGTATTTGAAAAAGCCTATTATAGTGGAACTTTAACAAAGGATGGCAACTTAGAATTTCCAGTGATAACTTTGCAATCAGTACTTGAAACATCAGTAACATTTGAGCTGGAAGGAGGTAACGTTATTTATAAAATATTATTCTGACTTTTGAAATTATTATTAGCTCTTTTTCGCCAAACTATTACATTATAACATTTATTTTTTTATAATTTGCATTGCGTTAACTCGAAATGATATAAAAATACATATTTTAGTAAGTTATTTAGAAGAGTACATTTATATAATAATTTTTAATAGATAAGGTTAACTGCCACATTGACCTAGAGGTTAGCATGGTTGACTACAGACATGAGGTTCTGGGTTCGAGTCCCGGTTCGGGCCAATTCAAAAATCAATCATTATTGATGAGTTTTCTATTAAGATTTCCTCAATATTTACCCGAAGTTGGGAAGTTGGCGGTGTGATCCACCCCCGTGCCTTGGAGAGCACGTTAAGGCGGCGGTCCTGCGCCTTATCTCTCTCCGGTCTTGTCGGATTCCCGTCACATCGGACTATGAGAGTGAAGGAATAGAGTGTGCTTGTGTACTATGTATGTGTATGACTTGTACATGGATTTGATGATACTGTAACGTTTGAACTGGAAAGTGGTATGATGTGCTTTTTATTTAACTATAATAACGTAAAGTAAAATAATAACAGAAGGCATACATAATCATTTTTACAGAAGATGCAAGATGGTTTGAAATTATTGAAATAGAGATGAACGGTTTATCTCTTATTGTTAAAGACGAGGACAGTTTACAAGAATTTACAAATAGAACACACTTAATATTTTCTATTGTTGCTAATAAATCAAATGTAATTGCTGGACGGACAGCTGTCATCATTTCGTTGGATGGTAAGTATACTTTAATTAAGTTTAAATTTATTTAATAACATAATTAAGAACGAACACCACAATCTTTGTTACATTTTATATAAAATAGGTGAATGTAAATATAATATATATACATGTAATATAAACATATTGTATTAACTAACAAAATAAAGGGCTTATAAATGTTTATAGACGTGTCGGTAATAGAGGAAATTGCATTTTCCAAGGATTATTATACTGGATATATTGAAGCAGGTATATTGTCTTTAGAAACCATAACTCTTAGTCAATTGTATGCAAGCGATATTAATTTCACCTTAGTTGGAGGTAAGAAAAAAAATATAGTGTACTTCTTTTCTGTTGATTATTAGTTCTTAAAAATGTATTTTTTAGATTATTTTAATTACTTTCAGATTTTGCAATTCATTGAAGAAATAAGCATCGTACTAGTAAATTATACTACGGAAATTATAGAGTCCTATAATATTTTGGTATTCACATTGCAAGCTCAAAGCTTCAACCACTAATTTTCCTAGTACGCGCTCAAAAAAAAGCAGCACAATTATTGCATGGGCAGTTATTATTATAACGTATGGATTTGGTAAGTATTTAGATAATTATTATTGTAGATTGAAATTTAGCCTTTGTATTAAAAGTTTTTAACAAATTAATTTAATGATATTAGGAACAAATATTACGTTTGTTACGGTGGATTTGTCCCAGTTACTACTACATCTATTACAATCACATATTACAACTTAGCCACGCCTCGTTCTTTATTAGCTAAGCTATAAGCCTCTTTAGTAATTATTTTGTGTCCTCATACGATTTTATTCAAAATATTATGCAAACTTTGAATACTTTTTGACGTCATTATGTAGCTCACGTGTAAGAAGCAGAGGATAAAGGAAATTTAAAAATTATCGTAAAGCAATTACGATATTATTATTTATTTATGTTCCAGATAAGCGTAATATTGTAATTATAAAAGTAATATAAAGAGCTACTGCATTAAAAAATGTACACAGCCATTTATTTTCTACTACCTATCTGCATTTCAGATAACATTATACGATATGTAATCTAATCTGACATTTCTAAATAGAAGTCTATAAGAAAACAGTTTTTGTACATACAGATTAAGCATTTTCGTCTCTATAAAATATAATTAGACATTTTTTTTGTAATTTAAGCATATTGTGGTTTTCGTTCTTACTACATTAGTTTTAAAACTAAGTTAAGGTGCAAAGTTTTGGCTATCGTTGTCATATAATGTTTTTTATTCTTTGACAGGGTCAAATACTGATACGAGTGTTTCATTCGATAAAGTTCTTTACAATGGAAATCTCGCAAACGGAATTATAACACATGGCTCTATTAGACTCTCAGGATTTAATGGTTCAGGCATCACTATTCTTGGAGGTGAGTTACACAAGTGTATAGCGAAATACATAGCAACTTAACATGCGTTCATTTAAATGTGGAATTTAAAGTCCGTACTTTAAATTGTAAATGCCATTTATTAAATGCCTTTGTAACTTAGTTCAAAGCGGAAGTACACTTATGAACTCACGATTTCCAAAAAAAATCATTTGTAAAAATAAATCGTCACATCCGGCGTGTAGTTTCGGAGTTCATACACATTGACAGGGAATGTTAAAATATCAAATTATATATTAATCTCTCAAAATACAAATTATAATCAATAATAACTTACTAAAATTATGTGTAGCGTAATTTTTAGGATGTGGATTATCTTATTTTGTTTCAAACTTATCACCAATATTTTATTGCATATCTACATTTTCGCTTAATTTTATTATAATTGATACTTATCTTTGGAAAATGTTTCTGGTATACAGTATTTTAATATTAGTTACTTATACATATTATTGTTTATTGTTTGTTGTAATGCAAAAATGAACTAAACAATATTGTTTCATGTGATCAGTGACTTGATTCATTCAATAGGCGATTACTTGCTAACCGTCTATGAATAGAATCAATTCAATATAAAGTTATCTCTTTCAGAACATGCTGCTTTATTTGTTGGAAGTATTGAAAATGGTTACATCACAATTGAAACGGTCGAGTCGGCAGTTATTCCTGAAGACATTTCCTATATTGCTCTTACGTTGCAAGTGGAAGGGGCCAGCGCTGTGCTTTTGTTAGATGTAATTAAAGGTACGATATATAACGTAAAGTTTAATGAATTTTATAAATACTACAATATTGCAAATGGTAAGTATCAATTTTCTGGACAAAACTTGATTTTCTTATTAACATAAAGAAATTCCAATAATTCTACGTGATAAAAGCGACTAATAATTCCGGCTATATCATTGATAACTTTATTGAAATATGTCAAAATCACTTAACAGTTTTGACAATTTAGTTATGAGATAAGGACTGTATAATTTTCATAGCTTTTTAGTTTCTTACAAAGGTTAGTAACATATAATGTTAAATTTATTTATACGAATTTAAGATAAAACTTGGTGTTAGCCTAAGATGACAATACAGTAGTGTAAATTTTGTTCACGGCAAGGTTAAAACTAAAGCCAACTTTCTTTGTTGTCCTATGGTCTTAAAGTAATATTATTTTAATTATTACTGTCAAATATATAATTTTATTGCAAGATCAAGTGTATAACACACCATCTACCATATAATGGCGTGCAAGATCTATAATAGGACAAAATAATATCATTTTGAAATAACGGCTTCCACCGATATGCAGATATTAACATTTCTTTATTACTGTAATAAATATATTACAGTTTTGTATGAAACGTATCAAAACAGTATAAGTGAGCTTAAATACTGTGTCTCGTACGAATTATTTTATTTATTTTCATTTTCACTTAATATAGTAATAGCATTTAGATATTAGCCATTTTTTCAATTTATGTTTATATAAGGTACGTAGCAGCCCATTAACGTCCCACTGTTAGGCACAAGCCTCCTGACTCATATGAGAGAGGGTTCTTAGAGCATACCCACCACGCTGCTCCACTGCGGATTGGCAGGCGTAGAACATAAGTGTACTCTTTATTCCTTCACTCTCATTGTCCGACGTGATGACAATCCGACACGACCGGAGGAGAGATCAGGCGCAGGACCGAGGGCATAACGTCTCCGAGGCACGGGGGTAGCTCACACCGCGAAATTCTTCCCAACTTCGGGAAAATATTGAGAAAATCTTAATAGAATACTCAATATCGACTTTAAATTCGCCATTGGCGTCGCACCCAGGACCCCGTGTAGTCGAACATGCTAACCACTAGAATATATATGTATATATATATATATATATATATATATATATATATAT
>JACTOM010000045.1:543478-607697 GCA_015832385.1 Elymnias hypermnestra
TATATGTCGGAGTTCAAGTGTATGTGGATCGCTGGTTCGTGTGTAGCGTAGGGGCAGAGTCAATAAGTGGCAGTCCGGCCCGTCTCTCGGCAGTTCTCGAGCGGCGGTCGGCCGGTTGTATATTAATAAATATTAATATACAATATAAATAATTATAATTTTGTATACATTATTGTCAATAATGTTTCGTCAATAATATTACATTAAATAATGAATTAACATATAGTTTTATCCCACAAAGTACCTTTATAAAGTGACAGATTTCCGAAAAGCAACAATAGATAATTAATAATAAAATTTGTAGGACAGGTTAGTTTTTTTAATTAGTATTTCAGAACTACTTATTATATACATTTTAAAATATATACGACAAACGATTTACAACGTTATTCATTATTAAGCAATTATTGTCTATGATTGACAGTTTTATTGTTACATTTAACGTGGTATTAAATCAATCAATACAAAAATTTAATCCCATCATATATATGCGAAGAAGTTTTATCGTTATATTTAAATGTATTTAATTACCTTTATGGTAGCGCTTCTTAATTGGTTTACAGCAAAGATTAAGACTTCAAAATTATAATAACCAGTTAGCGGCAGTTTACATGTATAAAGCCTTTTCTTTTGCAATACATTTTGATGAAATATCAAAGGCCTTTTACGAAAAAAAATTTTTGAATATATTTTATTGCTCATATGATGGGGAAATATCAAACGATTTTTATTGGACTAAGCTATAGCGAAATGTGGTTGGGTTTATAAAAGTAAATTGGTATAAATAATGAAGATATACTCCTTCTATATCATAAAGTTAATGGTAAACTAGTACTGCTTTAAAGTCAAGATAGACAAGTTTTTTATCACAGTTCAACATACGCGAAAATTAAGTGGGGAATAATCCTATGTCGAATTAGCTAATAACTTTGTACTAATTCTTTAGGTCCTCGTCTATAGCTCGTCGTAGCCTGCAAGCTAATTAGGTCTTAATTTTGCTTTAGTATACCCGATTAGTTGTAAAAACATCCGTCTTCTGGTTCCGTCATATAAAGAAACTTGTTTGATTGTTTATTTCAATCTATCGCTATATATTTTGGTGAAGGATACACCCTAAGGAAATCTGCATATCGCGAGAGTATTTCTATGGCATGTGCAAAGCAGTCAAATTGAATTGTCCATTATGCCTTAATAACCCTCTTTTGAAGTGAAACTTCTTTAGGCGCATGAGCGTAAAATTTTTACGGAGTAAACGCCTGATAGCGTCACGAAGATATGCAACGTCTTTTATGCTAATTCGTTAGAATGTTAGGTAGTTTTTATATTTCCAAAAAACACGTGGCCTTTTCATTTACAATTCGTCATTTGAGATTTCAATAATTTATTTTTATTAATTTTCGACACTTTAAATATTTTAATGACAATTAAATTCATTTAATTCCTAACGTATCTTCCTTTTTCCCTCCCTCTAGGTTTCGTAAATCTACAGTTTTAGATTTGTCTAAATATAAGTAAGTAAAGCAAATAGCAGCCTATTAACGTCCCCCTACTGGGCACAGGCTTCCTCACTCCGAGGAGCGAGGGTTTTAGAGCATAGACCCACCACGCTGCTCCACTGCGGATTGGCAGGCATAGTACACTAGTGCACACTCCATTCCTTCACTCTTTTGACGGCCTCGCTGGCGCAGCGCTTCGCTTTGCTAGCGGAGGTCCCGGGTTCGATCCCCGGTAGGACGAATTAAGTAAATTGTATTTTCTAATTTGTCTGAGTCTGGACTGGTGGGAGGCTTCTGCCGTGGCTAGTTACCACCCTACCAGCAAAAACGTACCGCCAAACAAAGAGATTTGTGTTCCGGTATGATGCTGTGTAGAAACCGTAAGGGGTATATCGCCTCTTAACAGATTAGCGCGCTTCCATCTTAGACTGTATCATCACTTACCATCAGCAATCACCATCTTACCATCACGTCAGCAATAAAAAAAAAAACTTTCATATTTCGATGTGACGGGAATCCGACACGACCGGAGAGAGATCAGGCGCAGCACCGACGGTTTAATGTGCTCTCCGAGGCACGGGGGTGGATCACACCGCCAACTTCCCANAATTCATAATTTTTATATTTCCAAAAAACACGTGGCCTTTTTACAATTCGTCATTTGTGATTTCAATAAATTATTTGTATTAATTTTCGACACTTTAAATATTTAATGACTATTAAATTCATTAAATTCCTAACATATCTTCCTTTTTCCCTCCCTCTAAGTTTCGTAAATCTACAGTTTTAGATTTGTCTAAATATAAGTAAGTAAAGTAAATAGCAGCCCATTAACGTCCCCCTACTGGGCACAGGCCTCCTCACTCCGAGGAGCGAGGGTTTTTAGAGCATAGACCCACCACTGCGGTTTGGCAGGCATAGTACACTAGTGCACACTCTATTCCTTCACTCTCATAATCCAATGTGACGGGAATCCGACACGATCGGAGAGAGATCAGGCGCAGCACGGTTTAACGTGCTCTCCGAGGCAAGGGGGTGGACCACACCGCCAACTTCCCAACTTCGGGCAAATTTTGAGAAAAATCTTAAATAGAAAACTCAATATTCATTTTTGAAGTGGCCCGACCCGGGACTCGAACCCAGGACCTCATGTCTGTAGTCGAACATGCTAACCAGTAGATCAATGAGGCAGTTTAAATATAAACAAGACTTCAAAATTAGTTTGCCAAAGAAGTTTTACTTCTGACATGTGTACTTTATGCGCACGCACTTTTTTCTTCTAAGGGAGGAGCTCAGTACCCAGCAGTGGGGCGTTAATAGGCTGGTATTTAAATACTTACTTTTATAGTAGAATAATTTTTGAGTTTTTTGCTGTTAGCTCTAATAACTGTTATCGACACCGGTAGCATTGGCAGAAATAGAAGCTCCGAAGTAAAAATAAGAAGAAAACGAAAGCACGAATATGTTTGGGACGTGTTGCCCTAAAAGTATTTATCAGACTAGACATTATTTTAAAGTTGCAATGTAAATTTAATTCAGGCATCCATAGGGATATCGATGGGGACGCAAACTTGATTTGCAGTCATAGGACTCTAATGAGGTTTACGTCCGCGTAAAGTCAGAGTTTGATGACGTTATGTTCACCAATAAAGACTGGGATTGGGATTGTGGTAGTACTTACTTCAAAGGAGGCATTTATCAGAGGTTTTGTCGCATAGACCGATAAGTTACTAGTATTATTTACTACTGTTCTGTTTACTCCACCTTCGATGTTCAGAAGAAAGTTTTTATTGTTATTTGGCAAGTTTTCTACTTGAATACTGTCCACTTAGTTACGATATCCACTAACACTTCGAACAACCTAAAACAAAGCATCAGTGTGGCAGTTTTCTCTAGTTACGTTGTGCAATTTCCTTAAAAGCGTATTGACCCTATTATAACAACTATGATATGATAAAGATATACAAAGTGTTATAACTTTTAATTAATTTATTTTTTTTTTTTTATTAAAACTGGGAAATACGACAAACAATATAGAACAACATAGTTTAGATCTTTCTGCAACCTCAATCTCTTATTACGTATCAGAAATTTGTATTACAGTGCGGTAATAGAAACTAAAAAAAATCTTTAACTTTTTTTATTTCTCCTCTTATCATGATCTAAATTATCAAAATTTTATAATTTAAAATTAACGGCCAATTTTGTATAGAACCATGCTATTCGTAAATTGTAAATTGCTGCAAAGTAATTTATCATATGATACAATATATATTAATACACATCGAAATGTTCTTGGTGACCTCAAACATAAGTCATATTGTATATTTATTCATAAACAATTTGTAAAATATTTAATAATATTATAATATACAGAAAGAATATTATTTTTATTTATTAAACGCTTTGTTGCAGTGGATCCTGAGCTTCCTACTATATCGTTCAGTTCCCCGTCATATTTCTTATGGGCTGATGTAAATCAAGTGGGGTTAGTGGGCAGAGTACAAGCTACAGTGGATAATGGAGAAGCAGTCGAATATTCCCTTATTGTGGATGATCGTGAGTATCAGTTCATAAGGTTTGGTTTTTCGACAAATACATTCAAATATTATACTTCCTGTGTGTCCGATCTCGTGAAAGTATAAAGGAATTCAGATAACATTGTCAACCTAAACTATCCTTGAATCCACCATTAAAATAAAACATTAGCTTTTTTTATCAAAATCGGTTTAAGCAAACTTTGATCACAAACGCACAGATGCCTTATATAAATACATACATATAATAAATAAGATTAAATGCGTTTGTTTGAACACAATATCTTATTTCACTATCAGGAAATTATTGGTACTTATTCAAAGCTTCTTTATTTGAGAAAATTATTTAATAACGTTGTGGTATAAAAGAAGATGTATTGCTTATAATTGAGAACGGTATGCTTAGATAGATTGGGCACGTAGAGAGAATTAATGAAAAGAGACTGATAAAAAAACTATATGAGTCAAGAGTGAATAGAAAAGTTTGAAGAAGGCCAGAGCTAACGTTCCTGGACCAAATCCGGGACATTTTAAATAAATACCAGAGAGTCAATCAAGAGTACTCTAAATCGACAAACTTGTAGGAAAGATTTAATGAGAATGAAAGAAGCGAAAGAGATATACAAGGATCGTGGTAAGTGGAAGGACGTGGTACCCTAACCCTATGGGAATGAGGCATGTTGTACTTATTTACTTTTCTATAATATTAGCATATTTGTGACACTAATCGATTTGCTAGTCAATCTCGGGTTCAATATATGGCAGGGTTAATATAGAAAATGGTGTTTTGTAATTTGGCTAAGGAAAAATTTTTCAACACCCTCGAGATAAAGACGTGTCGTCTCGATAAAAATGAATTCCAAAACGCTATATTGCATATATAGTACTTTACTATCTTAAATTTTATTATTATTATGTAAAGTCACCTTGTCGAAAATACAAGGTCGGCAGTTAAGTCGCATTTGTGGCAGATTTAAGCCAAATTTTATCTATTTTCTCGTACTTCCCTTATTATGTGATGTACGCAAAAAGTTTTAAATTTTTTGGTCAATTACATTTACAAAAGAAAACTGGTGCTTTTGTAACAGAATTCTCATAAGCAAACGAGTTTGCTAAACTTATGTGTCGGGCGCATCTACGAGTTTATAAGAATTAAGTTTATCCCACAATTACTACGATTCAAAAATATAACTTCTGATATCAAATCAAATAAGCTATTACAGTACTTTTAAATCGTCAAATAACATTTTTATATAATCTTATGAACTCTTGATTATGATATTAGAGAACGACGTAGAATCCAAGGTAAAGATGTTACACTTCGTCCTGTTCTGAGAAAAAACCACAATAGATTTGTTTTTTGTTTAAATTCAAACTTTAGTTATAAATCTATGTTATATGTAGTAAAATTAAAAATGGCGTCTATTTGTCTTTATTATTTTGGCAGTTAAATTTCTAAGTTTTTGTCAATCAAGAAGAATCTCAAAACAACTGAATATTCTTAATGGCATTAAAATTTACTATTCCTGATAATATATATAATTCCATAATAAGTAATTTTGTCTACACATTTTTATTGGTGAACTTCACAACAAAATTACTTTATTAATTTTTATCACTGAAGAATTTTAATAAATCATAAAAGCACCAAAACATCAGACATTATTTGTAGATAACATATTGAATTCTTTTAAAGTTAATCAATATAATGACGCATTTTTTCATATTTAAGTCTAGTTTGCAATGGAGATTAGATAAATAACGAATCGACCAATCGACATTGACTTTGACATTTATTTTAAACACAATTGATATCCATTTACCAATATTTAAAAAATATCACATATTTTTATGATACGTAAAAATTTTCTTCATATCAAGATTTGTAATGAATTTCCTTTGTAAATAAGGTCAATATTTCCAACGTACTCTTAGGTTTCAAGGATTTTTGATAGATATGCTTTCAATAATTTAATTTTCTTGTTATACTGCTGAAAGAATACTGTTTGACTGTAATCTGACCCTATGATATACAATAACCTTAAAAAAGGTCTTATTTAACTGTTTCTAGACTCTGCAGATGAGACGGTAACTAGCTAAATTACAAATTTTCTAAATAAGTTCTGCCAAAAATCAAACCCACAACCTCTTAAAATTAACATAGTTCCCCACCATTACGCCAGCAAGGCCATTATAATTTTAAATCAACTTTTCAAACTGGTGGATGATTACAAACTCATAAATGACCATTCAAAAGAGCCTACTTGAATAAAAATATTTTGATATGATTTCATTCAAGATTTATGAAATATTATATTTTGCATGCCAAGAGCCATTGAAGGATTTTTAACCGACTTCAATAAAAGCAGAGGTTTTCAGTTCGTCTGTATTTATTTATATGTTTGTTACCTCATAACCTCCGGCTGGAGAAGCGATCTTGATGTTTCTTCTTTATATAAAAGGTGGTGCTTCCCGTAGGTTTCCATTTTGAATAGTCTTAAAAGTCGATGAAGCATGTGCGCGACAAATGGACGAATAACTCAATATTACAACAACCGATTTCGATGATTCGCTTTCTATTGGATAGGATATACTTCAACGGTTGTTTGATGATAGTTTGGTTAGGTATTGATCATGGGATCCACGAAAAAGTAACCGAACTCTTCAATTGTTAGGAGCAAATGGACAATACTCGGCCGAATCTTTTATAGGCTATCCAGACATTCGAGTCATCTACCGTAAGGTAGTTATAGTCAATTATTTGTCGTAGTTAAATATAATAAACAATGGAACTCCTCAACGGCTTACAGTAAGGGTGCGATCTGTGGCAGAATATTTATCTGTTATGAAATTGCAATGAACTTACGTTTGTTACTACATTGTAATATTTATAAGGTGTATTATGTGCGGAGCTGTGGTAGCCAAGTGTGGGGGGGGGGGAACTTTGGCGTATTAGTGATGAGCTTTATTACCATATAAAACACTGGTGACAGCGTGGTAGTAAAGTAATGTATGAGGTCCCAAATATAAGAATAAAAAAACGCAATATTTTTTACTTTTTGGAGCATATATTTAAAATAGTTTGTTTTGATGGCGGATCCTTTTTTGTTAAAATCTTTATTTATCATAATACAATTACTCTATGGGAAAAAAGGTGAACTACTCTGTGCTCGGGGAGTTGGTCACATGCGAGTAAACATACGTATTATTGTTGCGAAACGATATACACAGCACTTATAATCACCAAGAGTTGTTTTTCTTATCAATAGATAGAAAGAAACATTTAAATCTTATACGTAAGCTTTTAATAGATGACGAGCTTTCAAATTGAATGGATGAATACAATTTATGTTCTTAACGATCGAATGAAAATAACATTTTTACATATAAAGAAATTAGGTTTAAGATAGTAAAATATTAACGCCGATCGTAAACGCAAATCGTGACTGCGTAATAATATTTAATGAAATCGTTTAAGGACAGTTATTGTCGCTTTATTTTTATGAAACACTTGCTGGTTATTACACCTAATAACAATATAAATATGTATTTCCTGTACATATACTTGCTTCTGCTTGCAACTCTACATATGCCAATGAGTCATAAATTTTATATAATTTTTATTTAAATTCCTACTATTAGTTCCCACTCTGCCTATATATTGTATCATATATCTTATTCAAAATTTCGGTTGAAAGTAAAATACTTGTTTCATTCAAAAGTCGTAATGGTTAATACTTCACGTAAATAGGTTTATTAAGATATTAATTCAATAACTTGTACGGGTTATTTTAAGAAGTACAAATTTTTCAATTGTTTTATACATAAATACGTAAATATAATAATTATTTTATTTACTGTGTAAAATCATAATAGAGAAACTGAAATGCAACAATTTACAATACTAAGAACAAGTTCATGAGGATAGAATTAGATACACTTTTTAAGAAACTTGTTTCATTACATTATACTTTGAGAAGCATATCACATCGTGTTTCTAGAAATTTTGTAACACGATTGGCATTTAGTAACATCACGGCTTGAACTACCCTGACGACTTGAAAATTGCCATTTTATTCAGTGGTATGACGACCTCGTTGAAGAAATGATGCACTCGATTACCCGTTTTGTTAACACAATTCTTAGGTTCTCTTACCCTGTTGTGAAAAGGGCTGGGAGCTGTACTCCTTATACTGCTATAGTTAATGGCATTCGCTTAACAAACTTGTTGAAGAAGAAAGATATCATTTGTTTGGTTGAGCATACGGCAGGCAAACCAAACAGGCATTCGGGTATCTTAATAAACATAATAAGATATCCGAATCCCTGTTGTGTTTGCCACATAATTTTAAGAAATATGCTAAAAACGTCCATTACAAAAGGCACATTGTAACACACAAAACTATATTTAAAAGAGTACTGCTTAGTTCCTTGCCGGTTTTTTCTCAGCGAAATCAACTTTCTGAACTAGTGGTAGACTTATTACCAACGAACAGGCTAATGACGATTCAAAAGTGCTTTTGAGTGTACTTGAATAAAGAATATTTTGATTTTACTGAACATCCTCGTATTATTATTAGCTTACTGAGAATTATTAGCTGATCTATGCAACTTTGTGTAACGGTTAGGGAGAAGGGATATATAATATAAATAAAGTAAAGATTTGATAACAAACAATGAGTCATGCGAAATTTACATACTAGATTTATTCATCCGGATTTGCTCATATTTTTACAGGACCGGGATCTATGTAGGAGACACTACCGGAAACATCTTAATATTTATAATTTTGTATATTCTTTTATTCTTCTGTACATGTTTATTTATTGGATATCTTTAGGTGGATTCAGTAATGCTTTACATTGATAATTTGATCCGGTTAATTCCGATTAATCCGGTTGATTTCCACGGGATAGGGAACTACGCGAATGATATCACTGGGAACAGCTCATTCTCAATAAAAGTATTTATTTGTAATTCCAAACTTTGTAAGTAAAATTGTTACTAGGCATTCACACGGATGTAATTAAATATTTTAACATATTATACATTTGACTGCCTCATTGATCTTGTAGTTAGCAGGACATGAGGTCCTGGGTCTCAAAAGTTGCCAGAAGTTGGGAAGTTGGCGGTGTGCTCCACCCCCGTGCCTCGGAGAGCACGTTAAGCTGTCGGTCATAAGCTTGATCTCTCTCCGTGAGTGTCGGATTCCCGTCATGAAAGTGGAGGAATAGAGAGTGCACTTGTATAATATGCCTGCCAACACACAGTGGAGCAGTGTGGTGGGTCTATTCTCTAATAACCCTCTCTCCTATGAGTGAGGAGGTCTGAGTCCAACTGTGGGACATTAATGGCCTGCTACTTACTTCACTGTAATTGCATAATAACTCAGTAATTAAAAAAGCATAGCCACTTTATATAACATTGGTTTTCATTTTAGAATACCTCTCGTTACGTGTGTCAATTAACTCGGAGGGTGAAATTAATCTATCGACTGTCGTTAACAGAGGGGTATACGATTTCGTAGTCAGAGCCACGGCGGAATCGAGTCACGTGTCTACAGCGGCTCCTGTAAGTTACATATATTTCTAGTTCACTGAATATGTCTAGATATCTTAACAAATTTGTCAACAAAAAAGGGGAATCTAACTGTTCACGCAGTTAAATTATATATCTGTAAATCAATTCTTAAGATCACTAAAAAATTAAATCTGTATGTGGAGATTTTTGAAATGAAAACTTATTTAGATTCACAATATATTATGTAAAAGTTTCTTTTATATTTCGACCCATTTTTAAAATTACAATAATATCTACAAAAGTGTAATAGCATATATTAATATATTATTACTATATGAATAATATTATATCAGCCTCGCCTTGATCAAGTTTTCATTTCTGTCGTATACATTGACAATAATGTTATTGTAAAATTTTAATAGTAATTCAATTCTTTTTATAGTCAATATCAAAAGTATCATTTTCGATTATTCATTGAGCAGGGCCTCTAGACAAGTTACTTTCGAAGATTGCTAACGCTCAAAAAATGGGAATAACGTTTTTATTCGAAAAATTAAACATCATTCCCATACATTTTTCGAGCGTTAGCAATCTTCGAAAGTCACTTGTCTACGGGCCCAGTTGTATTACCTGGCTTGTATAAATAACATGTTCACAAAATACATTGAATATTTATTTATTAAAATAGGTGCTATTGCGAGTAGATGATGTACCAGAATGCAGCGTAGAAGAAGGTCTACCACCTTTAATAATCCTAGAAAGAGTAGAAGAGGAACCCCATCTAAATTTGGTCGTATTAAACCAAACTGCGCATAAAGATTGCACGTATACATTAACGAATATCTGGCCGGAAGATCAATCATGGTTATATGTCGACAATGGAGCTTTACACGCAAGGGCCATTGACCGAGAGCACCAATCAATCGCTTTTATGATTTTATCTCAGATTCAAGTAGAACTACTTCTTCATTGTGACACTGACGACGAGTTCACCATTGTGAAACGCACATTGTCTGCGGAGACAGGACCAAAACTGGATTCCTACAATTACGGTTCCAATAAATGGATCATAGCTGATTCAATCACGTACAATGCGAGGCGAAGCGTAGTAAATCTAATCGTTGAAGACATAAATGACAATGCGCCAATATTTATAGGGAAAGAGAACGAACCAATTTACGTTGGATACCCAATACCCGAACTAGAAAATGTCGTGTTGCCACGTGCTTTAATCGAATTGAAGGTATGTTATTTATATATTACTAGTACATTCTGCTATCATACTCTTATACATTTTTTTAACTTAAGTTTTTCAGTGAAACTTATTCAACAGTCTGTGGAATTATGCGTAAAATCGCTTTGACACTGAAATCATACGATCATAAAGAAATGGCGCTCTTGCATATAAAAAAATTACAATTTTAAAATAACAAAGTCTCTAAAATCGAGAAATTGGTTAGGCTCTTAGTTGTATCTCCAGTTCCTCATCTCGTAAACCAATAGATTAAAATGTATAATATGCTGTATTTTCTCGATCTTGTAATATAATACGCCCTTCATTCTTGTGACGACAGAATACATATCGTTAGGCAACGGTTAAACTAATATAAATTTTCCTTTTAAAACTTTAAACGTTGATGTAAGTTTATTGTTTACGAATAAACGGGGTCCTTCTACCCGATTTCACCAACATATTGTAAAGTATCACATAGTTAAGGAACCCCTTAGCTATAAGGACAATCCCCTGAACTGGCCCCTAAATGTAGTTAGGGAGCACATAAAGTTCATGGAGGTTAATGAAATCGGGCGCTAGGCATCATATTATTTTAAATATAAAAAGGCCTATGAATTACCTTTAAAATGGCAAATTGTTGTTCTTTCTTCTAAACCCAAGGGAGGAAACAATATATCCAAAAACGTTGACCATGTACTTATTATGTTTTAGACAAACATAACCATTAAGTCGTAAACTTAGACAAAAATATCAAGTTATAATCATTTTGACAGCCTCACTGGCGTAATGATACTAGCACTTGCTTTGAACAGAGATTCAAGGTTCGATAATAAAATTTAGAATTTAACAAAGTATTTACATTTTGTCTAGACTTTAGACGTGGCTAATTACAACTCCAACACACAAAGAAAGACTTGCAGTATTTCCTTTAGTGAACTACTATCTTAATCATCCCTCTACCATCAATCAAGATAACAATCTAACGTTAACCTATCAGCAATAAAAAATACTGAGGATGATTTTGAAGCAAACTATTTTAAATACATTGCTTTACAGGCAACGGATGCAGATATAGGAGAGAATGCCGCTCTATTGTATTGGTCCAGAGAAGATAATCTAGCAGTTGCTCCGACTACAGGCTTTGTTCACGTTCGCAATAATATTGAATTAGAAAATGATACACGATTCACTATATATGCTACTGATCAAAACGGAAGAGGATTAGATGGCTCCTTGGATATTGTGGTAACTTATCATTTATTACTTTTAGAACTATCATTTTTCATTCATAACTTTTAAAATAATTTAAATTTGCATACTCAATTTATAGCAACAAGTGATGGTAAAAAAAACTTCAAATATTTCAAAGTAATTTTAATTTTTGATAAATAAATGTAATGCTTGTATATAAGATGAATTTAAAACAGGTTTAATATAATATATTTATCAATGAAATTTTAGTGTCTTCTCGTGCGTACATTGATACACGCACTTTTTTCTATTACAATTACTTTACTCTCTTTAACTAATAAATTTATGTTTAAAATACCATCCACTATTCCGTTCCAGTATCATGCTGTGTAAAAACATAAGAGCAAATTACTTTTTTACCCATTTCCATCATCCAGTGAGTCCGGCATTAACTTGTCAGGAATAGCAATAAAATATGTATCTTATAGCAAACCCACATTATCTAATAAATAACTAATGCACTTCATATTTTATTAAATATATAATATTTTACAATTAGAAAGACCTTGTGATTCCGATATTTAGATTGTGTAAGAAATAATCTCATATAAATTACATTGTTTCACACTAATCGTCTTAACTAATCACTCGTCCATAAGTAACGATACACAAATTTGTCAAATAGACGTATTTGAAAAGATAAAGGATTTATTCATTTATCACGAGCTTTAGGTGCATCTTATCTTCACTTTAAAAAAATACTGTCATTGAAGCAGCAGAGATAGAAATACGCTTGCAATAAATTGTAATACATACAGTATTAATATAAATGTTTCGACCCTTTTAACAATACATATTTGTAACATTAAGAAGTAAAATTTTTATTCGGCGACACAAATATACACAAATGTTATTTATATTGCGAAAAATATTAAAATATAATAAAGGCAGTTAGTTGTAAAAATGAAAAGTAATATATTAACAGTAATTAATGTAAATAACGTAAAATTATCAATTGATACAAATTAAAACGATCATGCTCTTAGTAATGATGTTAAAATAAAAATATCATGTAAATTTTGCGGTTTCACATTTTAATAGATGCCTAATTATCTTTAAAGCGTATATCCTTGTAGTTCTAAAAATGGTTTTAATATCCTTTCATTTATATAAAATAGCACATTGAAATGAGTCATTGACATTAACAAGTACTGAAGACATACAACCAAAGACTTTTGACAAAAAAATTCTAATTTATTTATGAGAATATTCTTCGACTATTACTGAATGAGAAGCCTACAATGATTGCAGATACTGTGTTCTTCAATGGCTCGATGTATTTACAAGGAGTGTATTGGTGTAGTTGATGGCACCTGACAATAGTTCAGAATCACAACCATTAGTTATGATTCTGAACTATTTGGCTTACAAAATTTCCTTTAAAACTCTGCACTTGTACCTCGACAATAAATCCTTCAAAATCTCCAAAAATTCGTATCTTAATGAAGAAACTGAACCAGTTTCTAATAGCGGTACAACAACATTAAACCAACAAAACTTTGAATAATCTTACAAAAAGTTGAAACAACTTGTTTGAATAACGCCAAAAAATTCTGAACATATGCGTCACTTTGACCTCTTACGGACCTAAAACTCATTTGCATCTTTAGAAAAACCTTTGAAGTGTTATTTCTTTAAATAACTCGAAGAAATTGATTATTTAAATTGTAAGCGAAATGTGATAGCTTAGTTATAGTTCACTAATTAGTTGGCGCCCACAATTTCATCTGCGTTAAATTGTCGTGCGTAAACGTTATGTAATCCAAGTTTTTGTGGTAAATTTCGTCAACAGTTAGTATAGATTCACTATAAATACATATCTAAGTATACAAAAGCAGGGCAGTATTTTTACCTTCATTGATCACATTACATTCTTTATCTCTTGCCAAAATGTAAGGAAATATTGGGTTTTTTGAACGGGATTGAAGTTTATACGAAAACTTGTAATTTTAATGTTTATTCAAGATAGTTATAGACTCTTATATAAACTTTGCATTCAATGCTTTTAAGATGACAACAGAAATTTACCTATGATAGTAATTTAGACATTTTCTTTATTGCTAACAGTTTATGACTGTGATCTCACCTGATGGTAAGTGATGATACAGTTTAAGATGGAAGCTCGCTAATCTGGGGAAGAAGCGATATAACCCTTACGGTTTCTACACAGCATCGTACCGGAACACAAGTCTCTTTGTTTTGGCGGTAAGTATTTGCTGATAGGGTGGTAACCGGCCGAAACCTCCCATCAAACCAGACTCAGACAAATTAGAAAATACAATTTTCTTAGTTCGCCCTACTGGGGATCAAACCCGGGGTCTCTGCTAGCAAGGCGAGTACTCGCACCACTGCACCAGCAAGGCCGTCCAAAATGTATTCTAACTAGGACACTAAACTGTTTTCTATAGGATGGCTCTTACAGCGGTAAAACTGCCTTTATCCGTCGTTGTTTCGTTTTTGTTTGTGAATACAAATAAAATAAATACTAGTACTTGATCATTACGTTACTTATAGGTTGATAATGAGTCCGCTAAACTATTTATGTGAAATAATCGGTGCCTTAATTTTCAATGATAACTTGGCAATGATTTTCATACAACTTCCGCCATATATTGAACACTGTAAAATACTTGAAAAACCTTTTTATATTTATTTTATATTAATCATCACGTAGATACTAGTTTTTATTATCATGGACAGGTAAACATTTGATCTCTCGCTAAATGTTTTGTGGTAACTTTTAATAAGGTAAATAAAAGCGTCTTACAGGCTTATATTTATTCAATATTTTAACATAAATTAAATATCTTTGAAAAATTGCACGTTTTAAATTTATCCACCTAGTATCGAGTAACTGAAAGCCTTGCCTAATTAAATGAGATAATAATTCATCTTTTATTTAAGCAGAAGGAACGTCAAATTTTCCAACCTTTATTTTTCAACTTAATGCAATAAATTATGTACGAGTATTCTAATCAAATCATTTAAACTTTATGAGTAAAACAATATGATCACGAAAATAATATAAGAAGAACTTAAAGACCTTTAGTTGTACGAACTGTTAAAATAATAGTCATTTGTATCATAGATAAGTCTAATGACCTCAGCCATATACTGGGAGAGATAAACATTTAAATTACCTCAGATGAGTTTATCCTAGCCTCAATGAACTATGATGTTTTGGGAGGCCACGTACCATTTTTTTCGTTCGACGATTTCACTATTTCATTAAATTTATAAAGTAATTCCTGAGAATTGTCTCACTCAATATATATCCCAAAACTAACAAAACGAAATACAAACACATAATTAGTGAAATATGACACAGAAAATTTTTTACCGCTTTTCTCATATCTGCATTATTAAATATTAAAACCTATTATCATAAATGATCCAACAAAAACAATTAAGTACTATAAAAAACTACATATGATTCAGTTTTTAATTCCAATTAATTATGAAGAATATATCTTACAAGTTATGACAAGAAATAATAATTACATTGATTTGAAACTAAAAAATGACTACATACACATTAAGAATTGCTTACTATAAGCTTAATATGCCAAAATGCAATGAAATTGAATATTAAACGAAGTATTTTAATGTTGTGCGCTTAAGTCAAATAAGACAATGTTTACCAAAATTTAACCAGTTGACCTTAACCGTTTACATAATGTATTTATTTACGGCCATGTTAACATCACGAATGACACTCACTGTTTTAAAAACAAATAATGTATTGTGTTTTAAACATGCACATTTTGAAATCAATTTTCATTTTGCAGGTGAAATTATTGAACAGAAACCAAATAGCTGTTATGACTGTCGGTGACGCATTCTTAGATGACGAAAGTACCATTTTAAAAAATCTGAGTACGTCTGTGGGATATGATATAAAAGTTTTAAGGACAGTCATAATTACTGACAGTGATGAGGCTACTACACGAAGAAAACGTGAAGTATCTATTGCACCAGGAGCATCTTTACAACTTTACGTTTATGGGCTATCCGGAAGTCAATTGGTGGAAGTTGATAAACTCACTAGGTAAATTTGTCCTTCGATTTACTTTCATTTATGTCACCATATTTTATTGTAGGATTAAAATTCTGTAAAATATATAAATTCCTTTATCTCTGTAGGTTCTTACCTAATCGACCAGAGCCTATATATATAATATATTGACAGAAATTTGTAGTTTGAGGATTTACCTTTTAAAGATTCAAGTGCAAGTAAAATAAGAAATTTTCTTCCCTTATCAATATTTATTTGTATTGTTTAATATATATGATAAGTCCACAATAATGTAAAATGTAACTCTTTTAAAATATATTGGGTTTTTCCGCAACTCCTCAATTGGGATATTTATACAGTTAACCCAAAAGAATATATCCGTGTTTTTAATCTCTTCTTACGTTTCAGTGATTTAGATCAAGTGGCGTCGGTTAACAGGGTACAAGTTGTATCCCTAGAAGATCATCTTAACGGATTAGAAGTGTGTCCAGTTTCAGGACAATATACCGCATTGTTAGCTTCAACGATAACCCTTGCTATATTGTTATTCTTAATATTCTTAGGAACATCTTTATGGTTTATACTGCGATGGTAAGGAAACGATATTTAATATTATTCATTTAAGTAAAATATAAATAAATAATGTATAACTATTGTTTTAATTACAGGAGAAGCAAACAAAAAAACTACCAACAATTTAGCGATGAAAATAGCTTAGCTTCACGCATTGACAATGAAGAAGGTAAAGCTGAATCCCCGTCAAAACCAAGGTTAAATATAGACGAATTGAAAAAAAGCGAGAGAAGGCTCCAAGAACTTCTCGATGCTCCTATACCTGAAATAGAAGTTCAACCACCAGAAACTATGGAAACGAAGGAAGAAGAAGACGAACCTATTACTTCTGAGAAACAAGATACAATTTTAAACATACCTAATGACCAACTCCCTATCGTTATACAATCAATTGATAAACTAAAGGACAATACTGATGATTCTACAGAAGATGATGAATTTGGAGAAACGAAAGTGGCACCAAGAAAATCAGTAGTAACTTTTAACGAAAACGTAGAAAAGATTATACATGTAGATTACGGTATTGATGATAGTCCAGAGCCTTCCACTGAAGTCTTTAGATTTTGATGTTTTATACATTGTATGCTCCATATTATGGTAATCAATGTTTTCCCAAAAAAAAATTTAAGAAATTCAAAAGATCCTTTATTTTTAGTTTATTTTTAATTAATTTGGTACTATACAATTTGTTTCATTATTTTATTATTATATTATCTAGCAAATGTACACCTCGAGCACCCACATAGAAATCTGCCCCTTTCTGGCGCTTTTCATAACGCTTGCGAGCTTCAGTAAATTGATGATTTCAGAATGAAGAGTTAAATGAAATAGTAACATTGATATTAAAATACTTAATTTTTCCTTGAACCCACGTTATCGTTCATTCAATTCGACAAAAAAATTTTAAAATATGCATGGGCAGCAGAATGAAGTCGCTGCCCTCTTTACGAGGGACCTGAGATAAGATCAGACATCCATATAAAATTATGACTGTGTTTCGCCTAAAATCTAAGTGTATATTGAAGTAGGTGGTCACATATATAACATTTTGAACTATATAAGTAATTATGACATTTCCACCACATTTTTTTTAGTCCATAACATAGCAATTTCTGACATAACATTGTATTCCTTAATTTTTTTAAATTATCCCTTTTGAATTATAGTAAATAAAAACAACTAGTTGTGCTCGGTGATATTACCCGCCTGATCCCATAAAAAACGGCAAAAATCAGTTTTTAGTAAGCGGCAACAACGACAAAAATCTAATTTGCTAAATTTCAAGTCAATCTGGTGTACAATTTTATCAATTAATCATGTTATTTTACATAAAGCAATATTGCTTTTAAAGCTGCTATATAAAAATACTTGTCTTTACTTTTTACAAGTAAATGTATCAAAAATATGAACTTTTAAATATATATCCATTAACTTAGCTTAATGCTGGGAGTTTAACAGCGGTTGACTGTAATCTCACACTAATGGTTAGTGATGATATTCGGTCTAAGGTGGGAGTGCGCTAACCAAGTAAGTTGTTATAGTTTCTATAAAGCGTCGTACCGGAAAAATCTGTTTCGAATGATTTGGATTTAGCTCGGCGGCACTATTTGCTGGTAGGGTAGTAACTAACCATGGTCGGAGCCATGGATACCAGTCCAGACTCAGACATATGGGAAAACAGAGTTTCCTAAACTTGCCTTACCTAGAAACGACCCCAGGACCTCTGCTAGCGAAGCTAGTATTCACGCCGAGCCAGCGAGGCCATCGAGTATATTTTTTATAACTCGCTACTGAAATGTATGCTAAGGTGGTGCGATATCTTATTATTGTTTACATGCGTAAACTCAACCTGAC
The DNA here is from genome assembly GCA_015832385.1 of Elymnias hypermnestra. Taxonomy (NCBI): domain Eukaryota; kingdom Metazoa; phylum Arthropoda; class Insecta; order Lepidoptera; family Nymphalidae; genus Elymnias; species Elymnias hypermnestra. The sequence continues at coordinate 561,959 of JACTOM010000045.1, forward strand.
AGTATGCAAAGAGTGCATTAACATATCAGCTCGTGAATACCAATGGTAAGTAAAAGGTTTTATATAATTCTGATTAACGTTAAATTAATAAAATCAACAATCTCTAAAAAGCCAAAATTCGACGTGCATATGACAGATGCATTTGAAATAAAACCGTGTACACGTAGATCATATGAATTCTTTGGTTCATATTATATTACACTTTGTTATATAATTTGATATAAATTTCAAATTTTGTTGAATACTTTGTCGTTATTTTTTCAAAATAAAACTGATTAAAGTGTGTATAAAGCATAATGAAATTTTTTCCCTTTTTTATTGCTGATAGATGAGCGCAAGATTGTTCTCTTACCTGATAGTAAGTGAAGATATAGTCTAAGATGACAGTGCCCTAACCTGGGAAGATTTACTTTACCTTTAACAGATTCTGGTCAGCACCGTAACGGAACCCCATTATTTTGCTTGGCAGCACGTCTTCACTCATAGGATTTTTATCTAGTCACGGCCGTAGCCTCCTAGTAGTCCAGACAATTAAAAAATGTTTTTTTGTAATATGCTCTGTCGGAAAATGAACCCTGGACCTCTGCTGGCGAAGCGAGTACTTGCACCTTTGAAACATCTTATGTCACGATTTGACGGCCTCGTCGTAAAACCGTGACATAAGATGTTTCACTTCAAAACTCAAAGGTAAGAAGAAAAAGAAAATTGTATTCAAAGCACTATAGAGACGGTAACAAATAAATAATGGCAGACACGACTGTAATGTAGTTAAAATTCCGGGCGGATCCTTAAAAATTTATGAAGCTGACACATAAACCTATTCTTCCGCCAACGTTTTTTCCAGTTATCTATGTTGTAAGACAAATAAAAATATAAGGTAACGACCTTTTACTGAACTTTATCTCCGTGTCTCAGACGTGCAACATAAAAAATAATAGCAAATCAAGATAAAAACACCATAAACTTTGCCAAAAAGAACCTCCCGCCACCGCTAGGTGTCCATGCGACATCATATTATGGTCCTTACTCGTCTTTACAGTTACCTTTTTGGCACGATATGTTAATATGGATTTGATATTCAACACACAATGAGATTGTATCTAAATTTTGTGATACATATTGAAATTCCACCCTCTATTTAAAATTTTAAATTCTACATGAAATAGATACAATGTACCTTTGGCAAAGGCACTTTCATTTATAAGATTTAGTGAAGATAAATGTGTAGAATAATCTGTATATATATTATTGACAAATATTTCTACTGCACCTGCGTATAAAGTGTCAAGTAATCCTAATTTTATAGGTATTCATTTACAACCACTGTGGTTAATTACTTATTATTGTTCCTAATGTCGTTTTTAGTAATATTGTCCTTTGAGCATCATATTTTAGTGACTACAGACATGAGGTCCTGAGTTCGAGTCCCGGGTCGGGCCAATTCAAAAATCGATATTGAGGTTTCTATTAAGATTTTCTCAATGTTTCTCCAAAGTTGGGAAGTTGGCAGTGTATTCCACCCCCGTGCCTCGGAGAGCACGTTAAGCCGTCGGTCGTGCGCCTGATCTCTCTCCGGTCGTGTCAGATTGCCATCACATCGGACTATGAGAGTGCACTTGTGTACTATGCCTGCCAATCCGCACTGAAGTAGCGTGGGGGGTCTATGCTCTAAAAACCCTTTCTCATATTAGCGAAGAAGCCTGTGCCCAGCAGTGGGACGTAAATGGGCAGCTACTTACCTATGACTTAAAAAATAAAGATATTTCCACTGGCAAATTTAAAACTGGATGAACCCTATGCTCGTTATATTAATTCGTCGTCGTCATCGTCGTCGCTTCAACCGATGGACGTCCACTGCTGGACATAGGTCTCACGTAATGACGTCCACAAGACCCGATCTTGCGCCGCCTGGCTCCAGCGGCTACCGGCGACCCTCTTTATGTCGTCGGTCCACCTTGTGGGGGGTCTCCCTACACTGCGCCGTCCGGTGCGGGGTCGCCACTCCAGCACCTTTGGCCCCCAACGTCCATCGGTCCTTCGGACTATGTGCCCCGCCCATTGCCACTTCAGGTTCGCGATTCGCAGGACTATGTCGGTGACTCTGGTTCTACTACGGATCTCTTCATTTCTGATTCGATCACGTAGAGAAACTCCGAGCATAGCCCTCTCCATCGCACGCTGAGTGACTCTGAGCTTCCGCATGAGGCCCATAGTCAGCGACCATGTCTCAGAACCGTAGGTCATCACTGGCAACACGCACTGTTCGAAGACTTTGGTCTTCAGGCACTGAGGGTTATCAGACGAAAATATCTGGCGTAACTTCCCGAACGCAGCCCAACCGAGTTGGATTCGGCGGTTGACCTCCTTCTCGAAATTGGATCTACCTAGCTGGACTATATGTCCCAGGTATGTGTACTCGTCAACAATTTCGAGAGCTGAGTTCTCAACGATGACTGGGTGAGGCGGTACATGGATATTAGACATAATTTTCGTCTTATCCATGTTCATTTTCAGGCCCACCTGTTGAGAAACTCTGCTGAGGTCATCCAGCATTGTATTGAGATCTTCGAGAGTCTCTGCCATAATGACTACGTCATCGGCAAACCGTAGATGAGTGATGTACTCGCCGTTGATGTTGATGCCCAGTCCGTTCCACTCCAAAAGCTTAAAAAGGTCTTCCAGCGCCGCAGTGAAAAGCTTCGGGGAGATAACATCTCCCTGTCGCACTCCACGTTGCAGTTGGATAGACGCTGTGCTTTGGTCCTGTATACGGACTGACATGGTGGCGTTTTCGTACAAGCACTTCAACACGTGTATGTACCGGTAGTCAATTCGGCATCTCTGTAAAGATCTCAACACGGCCCATGTTTCCACCGAATCGAAGGCTTTCTCATAGTCCACGAACGCTAAGCAAAGTGGCCGATTATACTCTTCGGTCTTCTGTATAATCTGCCGCAGCGTAAAGATGTGGTCTATGGTACTAAAGCCTTTTCGGAAACCGGCTTGTTCGGGAGGCTGGAAGTCGTCAAATCTGCGAACGAGACGATTCGTAATGACTCTCGAGAACAGTTTGTAGACATGACTTAACAGCGCGATAGGTCTGTAGTTCTTCAATAAGGCCTTGTCGCCTTTCTTGAAAAACAGAACCACCACGCTCCTATGCCATGCCTCCGGCACTGTGCCATCGAGGATGACGGAATTGAACATTCGCTGAAGGACTTTGAGTACCGGTTTTCCACCCGCCTTCAGGAGTTCTGCTGTGATTCCGTCATCACCTGGTGCCTTGCTGTTCTTCATCTGTTTGAGAGCCATACTAATCTCGTACAGACTGACGTCCGGGATGTCTTCAGTGTAGTGTCGGGTTAGTTTGGCTCTGGGATCTGCAGCCAAACAGTCAATAGGCTTGACAGTCGATGAGTATAGCTGTCCATAGAAATTCTCGACCTCGCTCAAAATCTCTGGTTTCGACGCAATGAGCTTGCCATCACTGGTCCTCAGCCGCGTAAGCTGGCGCTGACCAATAGACAGGTCTCTTGCGAACACTTTGGAGCCTTTATTGCGTTCAATAGCGTCTTTGATGCGCTCCGTATTGAAGGTTCGCAGATCACGTTTTTGTGATTTGGAGATCTGTCTGTTGATACGCCGGTAATCGGACGCGTCCGCTGCTGACTGTAAGCTCATTGTCTGTCTTTGCTCCATGAGATTGAGAGTGTAGTCAGAGAATCTCTTGGTTTTCTTTTTACGGGCTCTGAAGTACTTAGTCCCAACCATATGAACAGTTTCTACTAGCCTATTGTTAACCTCATCCACAGATTCGCATTCTTCAAGGCCGTCGAAGCGGTTTTGCAGCTCTAGTTGAAAGCTCTCGGGGTCTTGGATTTGGGCACGAGTAGGTCGGAGCGTAGACTTCACCAGTCTGAACCGTTCTCGATGGACGTTGATATTCAATGTGCCTCTTACCATGCGGTGATCGCTCCCAGTTTTCACTTTACTGATCACAGAGACATCATTGAATATGTTCCGTTTCGTAGACATGATGAAGTCTATCTCATTTCTCGTGGAACCATCGGGACTCAGCCAGGTCCATTTTCGGAGCGGCTGTTTCTTGAAAAAGGAGTTCATCATGTAGAGTCCCTCCTTTTCCATGAAATCAGCGAGCATCTGTCCCCTCTGGTTCCGTTGCCCATAGCCATATTGCCCCACTCTCAACTCTGCCCCACTTCGTTCGCCGAGTTTTGCGTTAAAATCTCCCATCACAACATTGTAGAATGTCCGAGAGGTATGCATGGCCCTGGATATGTCCTCATACATAACCTCTACATCCTCATCCGGATGTGATGATGTGGGTGCGTAAACCTGGATGACCTTCAGCGAATACCGTTTGGTGATTCTGAGTATCAGGTACGCTACCCTGTTGGACACGCTGTTAATTTCTACAATGCTGTTGACGAGGGATTTGTGGACAAGGAATCCGACACCACCTTGAGATTGAACTTCACCTTCCCGGTAGTAAAACAAGTTACCGGATTCGAGGATTATCGTGTCCTCCCCCTCTCTACGGACTTCGGACAATCCTATAATATCCCAGTGTAACTTGTTTACTGCTTCTTCCAGTTCGAAGATCTTTTCGTCGGTCCTCAAAGTGCGTGCGTTGTATGTTGCCAGGTCAAGTCGTCGGGGTTGGCAGCGGAATCTCTTCCGGAGATTCTTAGCACCCCCTGCCCCGCCGTTACCATAACCGCTGCCAGAGCTAGGAATAGCGGGGCTGCCGGGGACTGGGGGCCGTTGCTGCCTTGTTTTAGTCATTTGTGGTTTCTGCCGATAATCACCACGCTTGGCAGGCGGGTTGGTGATCGCAGTGCTGACCTTCTCGCACCGATAACGCTGCTGCCCGTTATCGGTCTGTGGTATTTAGGTCAGCTATATAGAATGGTTATACCGCCATTTGTCGGTCGCCAGAGCCTCGTCGGTAGAAGCAGGGTGCACCGCGTGCAGGTGAGGTTGACATTTGGAGAAACGGACTGGGACGCGTTCCCCCCTTACATCCCTTATTAAAAGGGAACAATTATAATTTTAGTAAAATATAAATGCAAACCTTATAGTACTTGGCAATATAATAAACAAAATTGCCGTGGTCCAATGCAATAGTTTAGAAAGTATTCATGGCGTATAAGTGTAGAAATAAAAGAGAATCTAAGTTTTATTTCATTAAATGGTCAACCCGACATTGTCAAAATATATAGATAAAGAGTGTAAAATGTGAAACGCTGTCACTTTGACATTACAAACAGGATCGTGTTAGTTATTAATATATACTCGTACAAGTAGAAATTATCATCGTGATTAGTTATGGTAAGGCTTACTAAGGTTTATTGGCTTACGCTTAAACATCATACACGATATTTATAATCGTCGCCTGACATCTGACATCTTTTTTATGAATGTGATCTACGTTGGACGATACACGACGCCTCCGCAAAACTTTTTGCAGGTACACGTAATCTCCTTTGTCTTTTGATCGATCGACCACAACTGGTATTAATCTCTAAAATCGAATTTAAATTTGCATGTATCGTAGTATACGTTTTAATTATACATATGCATGAAAAAAAAGCAACAATACCCGAACAAACAAATATGGACAAACTTATATCGCCATTAACGCCCATGTGGATTCGCGCAATCCGTTATAGCGGAGTCATGCCGAATGATATTCCGTGGTTTTCCTCTTTAAATATCTTTAGTTTTGTAAGTGTACGTATACAACTAACTTACAGTATCATGTAGAGCAGTTAACGCCCAAGCTTTCTTTATAAAAAAATCTCCCTTTTTAGAATTATTAATAATAGACTACAAGCCCTTGAAAAAATTAAACAGTGAAACGTGAATAACGCTTAAAGGCTGTTACTATATCATAAAATAACTTTTAGCGTTATGTCGTAATTTCTGAGCGGTACAAGCGAGTACACGATTAAATATGTTTTTTTTTTACCATTTATGATGAACGGCTTTAGAGTACAATAACAATATTTAATAACGTAATAATAAAAATTAAGTTGCCGTTGATAAATTTATGTTCTTACAGCAACTATCTACATTTATTAGATTTACCGAGTTATTGATGTAAAATCATGCATGTACGGCAACTTGTATGTTATTATATATTACCGTTGTACCTTATAGCCGTTCATTATGAATGGGAACAAATAAAACTATTAGGATAAAAAAGGTTCATTTCACAGGTTACTTTTTCCCATGGGCTAGTATTGTCTATAAACGTTTTTATTGGTGACGTTTCAAATCTTGTAGGATCTTAGAATATTCTACTGTTTGTTCAATGCGATGTTATAAGTTCGATTAATGAACTTAAATTTCCTAAAAACCTGGTATATACTGAGAGATATCTGGCATACTATTTCAATTTCAAAATGACCCAATCTTGATTCAAAGACTTTCATTAATATTGGCAAGCGACCAGAATATTTCACGTAATAACAAAACTTCCGTATAAACTTGCAGATATTTTCATTTCTGCATTATAACTAGTAATTGTTACAAATATAAAAATAGCAGAGCTGCAAGTTTTTTTTTCAAGTTCTTCATTGCTTTTGCCATTTGTTGATTAATTAGGCTTGGACGATTGTTCCTAAAATAATGTCAGACGTCATCGTCATCTCTACTAATATATTGATTCTGTTACGATATAGTTCTCCAGACGTTATTTAATGATTCGGCGCGGTTATTATTCAAGATTTACTCTGATTTGCCTCTTTAACTCGTTTTATATTTTTTCAATTCCCATTATTATTTTACACTCTCCAAGCACAAGTTTTTTTGTTTTCAATCGCTTACAAAATACTTTTTTATTCATTTACTCAAGTTCAAATACTTTTTTTGCGTTTGTTAGGGATTATTCCTTATGGTAATATAGTTTTTTATCTTAATTTGTGAAAAATATATAGCAATTTTACATCAAAAGATTAACTGCTTTTTTCTATGTGAGGCATCTTTCTTTTCAAGTTCGTGCTAAATGGGGTAGGAATTCGTTTAGACTACTTATATTACTTCTTTATCATTACAACGATGGGTCTAAAATAATGATCTGTGCAAGAGTTTCTTAAATAGCGCAAACACACAAAAACGATTTTCTGAATGTACGCCCCCTAATAAGGGTAAATAGGAGAAGGCACTTTATATGCCCAACGGTACACGTTTAATGTTACCATATTTTTTCTTTAGTGTTACAACGCTCGTCAAAGAAATTGAAATAAAGAAATTAAAGTGAAGTAGGGTCACATTTAAAAAGTTTGAGGCGAACCTTTTACAAAGTGTGCTCCAAACTGCCTTTTTGCTTATTTCTTATTCAAACAGAGATAAAGCAAGTAATTTACTTTCAAAACAGGTTCCTGTAATGTTATTCCAAAATTTAAGCCAGCATCTAAGTATAAGAAGAGATAAATATATTTTTGTCAACGCGGCTTCAATTGCTGCGATTGGTTCACAATTTTCTTATCGAAAATTTGGCTCTCAGGTAAGTTAATTGAACAACGTCTTCATAAAATTTCTGTGGAGATCTTTGTGTATCATACATAGAATATTTTTGCAAATTTTTTCATGAATGAATCGCGAATACATTTTATGATAACTTTATACGCTACCTTTTACTTTTGAGTTAGATATTTTCCCTTAAAATTTAACTTTTCTTTCTAAGGATTATTGAATTATTTATCACAATATTGAAGCCGATAGAGAATCTACGGTTGATATCTTAATTTACAGATGATGATACAATTGTTATCCTAGAGGACAATGTTAGATATAATTGTAACTTCACATGAAAAATATAAAAAGACGTTAAAATATAAATGTCATGGTACCTGTCTCAGTAGTTAAGAATAACATTTCTTCACATAATGTGAAATTGTATCCTCTTTTCTTATAACATCATGTCAAAATAAGACTGTTCCGCTACAACGAAGGAAAGGACGTGTTCTGTATGTTAAAATCCTTTATCTTGAATACCAACATCTGATATTCTACGATATCATATTATATTTATTTACAGGATATATCTGGATAAAATCCAAAAAGAAGTTATTTTTGTCGATACTGTAGCAAAATCCGGTAAAGTACAAGTAAAGTATCAAACCGCCAACAACTCGGTTTCGTCGATCGTTTTTCCTGCGTACATGCAAAATGTGGAACCATTTTCCAGCAGCGGTGTTCCCTAATGACTATATCTTGCAACTTTTATGAGGCATTTAAATTCCCACCTTCTCGGCCGGCAACGGATCGGCAGTTCCCCTGGTGCTGCAGGTGTCCAAGGGCGGCGGTGATAACTTTCCATCAGGTGACCCGCCAGCTCGTTTGATTGTCATAATTATAAAAAAAAGAAACACCAAGAATACATATTACTCGCAAATGCGGTTACTATACTATGGCTCAATTTGATATTATTTATAATTTTAAATTTCCTGTTACTATAAACATTTGTATAAAATTTAATTAAAAAAAATATATAACTAGATTTATTGTACCTATCCAAAACTATCAAGAAAAAATCTCGTTACATATATAATAAGAATAGTTGCCATTAACCAGATTGGCGGGCAATCCCCTTGAGAGTTAAAGGCGGAAGTTCTCGCAACTTCTAATCAGTGCAGAGTACCAGCGAGAGCCAGAGTTGAAACACCTGCTACCAATGATGTCAGGAGGGTGAAAGAAAGAAAGAAACAAACATGAAAGAATTTATAAATAAAGATTTTTCTATAGATTGCTCTCCTACTAGCTGGTGCAGGTGGTAACCGGTCACATAGCTGCCTCGGAAAAGATCTGCACCAAATCGTTGGATGTGAGCCTTCGGCTTCCTGCCATGAGTGTTGGTGTGGTACTCTTGTAGACACAGCGAAAGACACGGTGGTGGAATTTTCAGCTTCGCGACCTCAACCTCATCTTCTGGCGTCGCTGATCAATACGTACCTCTCGCTGTCAAGTATTATAGTTATAACGCTTGTCAGCGAGCGTGCTTGGAATACTGTTTCCACCTTCGGAAAACCTGTCATTTCGCTGAAGAAGGCACAGCATAGAGATAGTGCGAATGCAGTCGTGGCACAGAACCCCTGACGGAGGGGAGCAGGAAACAAGAGACGGAAGTTTATCCAACCCCTGAAGAGCACTTTTGACCTGGGTTCATTTGGAGGGGCCAGGGTGGAAGGTCACAACAAACCTCTGGTCTTTCCATTCACAAATGACGAGAGCTCGGCTGGGTTTAGTGGGTACTCTGGTACTACCGGCAAGTCCCACACAACCATCTGTCTCTTAGTCGGTGCTTAAATGCATTTCCCAGCAAAGAAAAAAAAGATTGAAGGATTTTAGGAAATTTAAAAAAATTGAGTCTCCACGTCACAAAAGTGAACTGTTGTAGAAATTCCGTGTTTTTTATTTGCATTTTAAAACAATTGAGGATAACTGCTTAAAAATTCTGTTGCAAGAATTGACCAGAACAAACATACAAATAACGCTTTGATAATAAGAAGCAAATTTAAAAAATTAAGTACGTCGCCTTATAACAATGTGAAAGTGTCAGTAAATGTGCTTTGTGAGTACTATAGGCGGGGGAAATCATATGAGGAAAACCCTTGTACCTTGTGATGTACCAAATATGAACCCTTGATATAGAGTGGTTCGTTGAGAGCCAATCAGATTGGTAAAACTCGAACGCGTCGGATAAAACGTCGGACTTTTAAATAGGACACTTTTTAGAGTATACTTAACAGTCAATTTGAATATCTGACACGATCGACTAATTTTATTTTTTTATTACCTTTTTTCACGGTCACCACCACTAGTTAATCATGAAATTACTGCGTCTCGGTAATCAGAAACCAAACGCATACCCCCTGAATGTCTGACGAGATCAAATAATTCCATGTGACTGTTTTTTTTTTAAATTCCTACACGTTTCCCCCATACTAAAATGGAAAATTTTACATAAACTTTTTTCGTTTTAGAATCTATGCTTTACAATTATATAACTCCCGATGGCGCTCGTGTAACTGCTACTAGTAGTATCATAATAACTACGAATAATATCATAATTTAACAAAACTATACCGCGATAATAGAAAAATTGAACGAATAGTATTCTATGACTATTATAATCTTATATAAATCAAAGTCGATTTCAAAAACCTTAAATACTTGCACATATAGAAATGTTTTGTTATTGAAGAATGAGAGATTTTTTTGGATAGGATTATATTTTAATGCAATATTTTAAGAAAAATATAAAATTAAACAAAATAGCTAAATCGACAGATGTCGTCTTGTGCAAATGAAAAAGGAAGTAAGTCTGGGTAGATAACAATACCACCTATCGAGTGTCAAACTACGATTGTTTTGCTCTTAAATTTAACCAAATGAAACAGAAGACACGAAATTTCATTAAAATAGGTTGCGCGTTTACAAAGATTGTCCGAACAAGAAACACGGGTTTTCAAATAGATAGTTAGACTAGCAAACATCGCCTACGTACACATAAAAATTTAACTCATCAAATTTTTAAGAAATTACAAATAAATTCAAAAATATGAAAGAAAGGCGTGTGTCAATATTTCTAACTACAGGATTGGAAAAAAATGTAATGGGTCCTTTTCCTGATCTGGGCCTGTAGACATGTTGACATTCTAAGTACGATTACGTCAGTAGGATGTTTAAAAACGTATGGGAATGACGTATCACAACGAAATATCTTGAAAAATTCGTAGATTTCTAGTAGTTCGATGTAGTGTTTACGTATATAGAATATAATCGTGACAAGGCGGGCAAACCCTATCAATATGTAACGTCATTCCCATACATTTTTGAAGTGAAACTTCTTTAGGAACATGAGGGTAAAGTTACTAGTTACGAGTAATTATTTTTCATAAAATATAAAATAAGAATATTCTAATCTAATTTTTAAATTCAAAAACAAAGCTTAATTAATACTTTCTAATATTGACAAAAAAACACGACATTTTTATTTACAATTCGTCATTTGAGATTTCAATAAATTATTTGTATTAATTTTCGAAACTTTTAATATTTTAATGATAATTAAATTCATTAAATTCCTAACATCTTCTTCTTTCCCCTCGCTCTAAGTCTCGGAAATTTAAAGTTTTTTATTTGTATACATATAAACGAAACTTAACAATTATTTTACCAAAGAAGTTTCTTTTACCACTTCTGACATATGTACTTTGCACACACACGCTTTTCATTTTTATGTTTTCTACTAGCGTTATTTTATATAGGCCCGTAGACAAGTCACGTTCGAAGTTTGCTAACGATTAAAAAATGTATAGGAATGACGTTTCATATCGCAAGTTATCGAAAAATAATAACGTCATTCCCATACATGTTTTAAACGTTACCAATCTTCGAAAGTGACTTGTCTACGGGCCATAGAATCTTGTCTACCCGCAGTGTTATTTTGGTAGTTAAAAAATCCTTAGCAACAGTTACCATAGGAACGATTGTTAATTGTGTTATTAATTGATATATTCCAACTTTTGCAATATTCAATCAAAACTATGGCATAGATAATACTGCTTAGCTTTAGATTTTGAAATTTCGTGATAAATGAATCAGTATTAAATATATACCGATAAGTTTGTTTAAAATTTTTAAATGAAAATTTTTGTTCATATTTTTAGTATTACGACCGCCCTGTCAATACAATATATTCTGTTCAGTTAACGTCCCGTCGCTTCGTATAAGCTTAAAACACATTATTATTCAATAACTCTGCCGTGAGCATATAATAAACCTTCCTCAGACCTAATTTTTTATTACTTACGCCATTAAAATTTAACTCGAAATAGCCTTTTTTAACGATCGCATCAAACATAATCGTCATTATATTCAACGATTGAAAAATGTTCAAAAAGGAAATCATACTTGTTATTTTTAAATTTATCACTATATTTTATAGTTAACCCACGGTCTGATGTAATTTATTTTTGTATAAGTTTCTCACTAGATAAATAAATAACCAGCCATTTGGCTATTATCCGTTCGTTTACCTCATAAAATTAATTTATTAAAATATAGCTGGGTTAAGGACCAGTTGTTGTTTAATCTAAATTTTAACATTATATGCATGAAATGAAATATATAAGCAAATAAAGATAGTTAAAAGTGTGTTACTATGTGATCAGTGAAGTTAGGTGAATTATGATATTCGTTAATGGGAAATGTATATCTTTTAAAAAAGCAGAATTAACACTTACTTTTGTATGCTAATTGAAATTGCTAACTTTACTGCAATGGATTTGCTTTATTTTTTACTTAACTGTCGAAATAAGCAAATATATTAAACCGGGTTATAAGAGTTACCAGTTTTTGAAACCTTGTGGACAGCTTTCTCTTCAGATGTAATGAAACCTGGATATTTCATGACGTATAAATCTACTATCATGAAAACCTGTACACTAGGAATAATTCCGCGGAATGTGGTTTAAATAATACAAAGGACTTATGAATGTCGACACACTTGAATAAAAATGAAACGTCAGTTTATAATTTCAAAATGGCTGCATTTTATTAACAACATCTAAATGTCTATATTAATACTTATCTTATGTCTATATTAATAAATATTTTTTAAAATCTCTTCTCCTTGTCCCTCTTGTCTGCTTGTTCCATCTAATATTATGCGATGACATCCATAAAAAAGTAAGAAGCAGCCCATTAACACCCCACTCCTGTGCACAGGACTCATTCATAAGAGAGAAGGTTTTTAGAGCATTGATCCACCACGCTATTCCTTCACTCTCATAGTCGATGTGACGGAAATCTGAAATGACCGGAGAGTGATCAGGTGCATAACTGACGTCATAACGTGTTCTCCGCAGCACGTGGGTGGCGTATATCACCATCTTCTCAACTTCGAGTAAATACTGAAAATTTCTTAACATAAAACTAAATATAGATTTTGAATTCGCTCGACTTGGCACTCGAACTCAGAACCTTATTTGTAGCAAGCTAACCACTAGTCTGACGGGACAGATGTATGCTACTGTTTAATTGAGAAATTATTGTAAATGGGTAATTCCAAGCGTTTAAGCCATATCCACATAAGTCATAATGGATCTTAGCAAATTATAAATATATTTAATGTGTAATGAAAGAATTTTTAACTATTTCAATTGAAAGATCCCCTTTACCCACAAGCATAATCTGAAATATAAGAATACTGTTGACAGTTCCAAGAAAATACACAATGAAACAAACACTATAAGATCTTTGTGGTGGAAACGACGAAAATGTGTTAATTAAATTGCCACCTCACTATTAGACGAGGCCACTTAATGTTTATAAATAAATATTGCGTAACTAGTTCCGTTTTGTTATTATTAGGAAAACTCATGGCTCTGTTTTAGATGCAATTAGAAAACCATTCGGTACGCGTTAGTTTGCTTTACCATTAGAAACATTCGACCAAATCGCACTTCCTTGAATATCAATATTTAATTTGTATACACATGACAGCATATACAACATTCATCAACTTACGTAATTGATTTTTTTATTGAATTCCAGCTATTAGTTCACACTCTTTGTATATAAGGTGAGATAAGTAACAGGCTATGAACGTCTCACTGGGTACAGTCCTTTTTTTGGGAAATGCCTTAAAGACAAAAGCCTCCCATTAGGAATGTGGGATTCGCTGAGGTAAGAATACCCAGTTAAATCTAGCGGATTCTTCACAATCTACCTTAGTAACCCGGATGAACTATGAGGATCTTTGCCCTACATTTGCCTTCTTTTTAGCAAGATAACTAGGTAGAAGAAAGAGATATTTTAAAGCACAGTACTACCTTGTTGTTTTACCGTGGCTTGATTGTAAATAAACCCGACGAACTGATTTCGAAATAAATGTTCTCGCTATCGGTCAGTTCGGATCTATTTAGAAGAAACTTTTACTTTGTTTGAAAGAAGTAAATCGATGTGTCTATACTTGGACTTTTTTGAGAACAATAGGGCTGACATCATGAGCTCGTTTTGTCTATCTGTCCAGCTGCATACGGCTCTAACAAAAAAAGCCATTCATATCTAAAAACTTCGTAAATGAATCTCTGAATCCAAAATTGGTCTTTAGATACATCACATATTTTTTAAACGTGTTAATGGGTTATTAAAACCTTAAGCTACAAATAGTTCTAACAAAAAAAGAGCAATTTAAAGCTAAATCATTAACGGAATCCAGGGTCGAAAACTAGTTTTCGTCTAAATCTAATATTTTTAAAAACGTGTTGATGAGTTACTAACATCAAGAAAAATAATCCTAAATTCAATCCCAATTTACGTATAGTGAAAAATATATCTAATATTTTTTTCCATTAAAAAACTTCAGTTTGATAGGGAAATATGTAAAGGTTTCTTAAAATTGTAAACACTACCCAGTCCTAGCTGTGGAGCCTTCTAGATAATAAGTAAAAAATAGTGAATATTTATCGAAATATTATTATAATAATTATGCTATAAATACCATCTTACGTATTAAAACATGAGCTTTATACCCTAATTAGCATTAAATTTGTATTTTTTTTAATAAATTTGCCTCTATCACCATATATAGTGATCTTTATTTGTTAAAAAAATATATTTTTAATTCGTTGGATTAAAAACAAACGATTGTTAATGAGTCATCTGTTATTGACTATTAGTATATATAAAAATATCATATTATGGTTCTTCTTTAAATTCTACGGTTTCGAAATACAATATAAACAAATAGATAAAATATAAATTAATTTAAGTAAAAATAATCTTTGTAAGAACCTCGTTTCGTAGGAATCGTTACTTTCCCTCAAATTCAATTATTTATTAAATAAGGAATGCTTTTTTTATCATCACAGTTAAACTTTTTTTGAATCTTAATTTTATTATTAATTCTTATTTCTTAATTCTTATTTTCAATGATTAATTACAGATAAAGCAATGAAACCAGAAAATTAAAATATTAAAATGCTGAAATTATGAATAATTACTTAAATTAATGAAAGCAACGTTTTTCCTCGCTATCAAGATCATTCAAAGATTGATGTAATATAGACTTACTTCTTCCTTTCCTAATGAAGTTGTATCGCACTTTTATATGCTGACTAAATTATACTCGTATGTATGTCTCATATCTCCAGTTACATTTTGAACAGTTCAATTTTAAGACATAACCACAGACATTTAATGTTTTTCTAAGGTTATCTTTGCATGCCACTTCTTGTGAACACTCATTGCGAAATATATACCCTACATAATTCAAGCGAGATGTAAAGACATTTCTTTTTATTGTATAATATGCTAGCTGACCCGAGTAAAATAAACATCTGCATCACTTATGTGAGAAGAAAAAGATTTAATTACCACCAAAACTGATATATAGATTCATGTTGTCGTGGACTTTTTTTAGATAATTTCAAGTAACGTTCGAGAACTTTTGAGAGGAAAGGAAAGACAGATATAGGTCTCAACTGGGAGAGGGATACTGGATTGTTAGTTTTAGAAATAGGACTATCAAAAGTAAGGCACCAGGAAGTAGGAACACTGTTAGTGGAAATAGAGTAATTAAAGATATGAGACAGAACGGGTAAGATAGAGTCAAGAGTTGAGGTTATCATTTTTCGACTAACTCCATCACAGCCAATAGCTTCTGATTCAATGGTACATATACTTTGCCTTATTTCATATATAGTGACTGGATTCTAATGAAAAGAATCATGCTCTGGCCTAGGCTGGGAGGAGAGAAAAGTAAGCATATCTGCTTTAATGGTGCTAGCCTAGACTAAGATGTTCCATTCTTTTCGGCATTTTTCATCAGCAGCTTTATGATATTGTAGAAGGTGTATAATATTTTTACTTACTTCTCCTGTATCCCTTTCTTTATGCCGTACTTATTATTTGCAATTATTCTTATTTTCATCCGATTATTTATATAAAAGGTATTGTTGTTATTTAATTGCGAATTAAGTAATAAAACTGGATTTTTGCTAATTGATTTTGCATACATTTTTCTATTGTTGAGTAGTCGTTGGTTTCTGTAGGAGAATTAACACAATCATAAATAAGGGTACCGTAGGAAGAATTTACAATCTTGTTTTTTGGACAGCATGTTAATACATGTAGACAAACCGCTTGGTGATTGTCAACTTTAGGTCGTTTACCCCATTTTGACCATAAACGGATTAAATATATATTTCATAAATTATTCATAATATAATTAATTTACAAAATTATAACATTATAACAAGCAATTATAATAACACACAATGACTTTAAAAGTAATATAACAAGCTTGGATGTCGATGTAAATTTTTTGGAAAGTATATTTGATTAATAAATCTAATACGAATTTAAAAAATATTTGAACTTGAGTTACAAAGACCCTTCCTTGTAACTGCTCAAGTTCAAACATTTTTTTATATTTGATAACGATTGAAAATTTAAACAAAATATGCAATAAGTTCAAAGTTGTAATATAAAAATACTTAGGCCGTGGAAATAGTATTAAGATACATCTTTTTAGTTGGCTCTAATTCATGAGTATATTATATTTTAACATGATAAGCAAATTTTTCGACCCTATTCTATCTTAAAAATAATCTACGACCACTTTGTAAAATATCGTACTCTTAGTGTTATCTAATTTATAGGTCACGGCATCATCTTAAAGGATTTAAAACTAAAAGCCGATCCTGTTCTTCAATAGTAAATTCATTTATTTCTTGTGTTTCTTTGAGAACCTTTCAAAGATTATATATATATATATATATATATATGTCGGAGAATAAGAGAGAAGGAGCATAAAGCATAGGAGTGTAGGGTTCTCCGCCGACATCGTCATTAGTGGCATCCATAATTCCATCTCCATACCGTGGGCCTTGGTGGGTAATGTTGGTGCAATCAAACAATTTATTAATTTAACTCAGATTATAATGTTCAATCACTAAATGTTCCCGGTAACAATTTACACAGCTAGGAACGCGACAGTTTCAATAGTCGACCGCTTTGACGGACAGTCACCCGAGAACTCAAGAGACGCTCGCCGGACCGTCACTATTGACTATTTGCCTCACGCCGATAGACAGATGGCGCCAGCGTTCCACAGACTATTGCACTCCGACATGTACATATGTATAAACTGCCAAATTCGCATATTATTTATCTGCTCAACCACTACACAAGCATAAAATTAAGTAACAATAGTAAATAAAATATACATACATCAAAAGAAGTGGACTAAGATAGCATCTGTCTTGCACTTGTCTGTCAGCGTCAGCCTTTTCAGAAGTTGAAGCCTTAGTTACGTCAAAAAGTCAAAAAATAATCGTAAAATCGTAAATCTTAACCACTTTGTATACTCGTTTAAAGTAACTAAAATAGTAATATGAAATGCCTATACATACATCAAAAGAAATCGACTAAGACACCGTCTGTCTTATATTTATCTGTCATTACGTCGTAGAGCTTCCGTCAGTCGTTTAAGAAGTTATAGGCTTTAAAAAGTCACAATAAAATCATTAAATTTTAAATTTTAACCATTTCAATACTTACAAATTACAATTGATCTAATACACACTGAGAATTGTTAAAACAAGATTTTTGAGAATTTCTTCATCGCGGGTAATTGACAAGCTAAATTGACACATCTCAGAAATATCTCCATTTTCTTTAACTGGTACGAAAAATGTAATTTATTCGCATTTGTATAGGAAATTCGTGAATGAATTACACCTATACATCAATTAACACATGTGCACTAAACTTAGCGGTAAATACTGTATAAATTAAATAATTCTAACAACTACAATGGAAGTGCTATTAAGAGAATATTTGACTTGTTTGTACTTTAATTTTTATAGGTTTTTAGAGATTTTAATATAGCTTACCTACACAGCCTTTGCATAGTGCCGTGAATTATATGCAAGTGCTATGCAAAAATAAATATTTTAAATAATAAACGTATAAAAAGCTACGCAGATATAATAGCCTATTTAATATTTAAAAATTACTAATTATACTTTAATACTATTTTCAAAAAACCCTCTCTCATATGAGTGAGGAGGCCTGTGCCCAGCAGTGGGACGTTAATGGGCTGCTACTTACTTACTTACTTACTTTACTATTTTCAAAACATCGAATTTTAGTAGATCCAATAATTATGGCTTCTGTTCAAATTTATCACCTCTATTATTAAGATTTTTCTTTATTTAAAGAGCATATTATAAAACAAAATAAGTATAGAACACGCTATTATTATTATTATACACGCTATTATATACGCTATACTATATATTATCTTAAATAAAGATGCAGAAGGCAATATAAAGTCTTTGACGACCTTTGTGGCGTAATGGTATAAGTACTGTTTATGTTAATTGTCTAATACGTGACTTATGGGATGCTTCTGTCTATAGCTAGATACCACATTTGGATACTGTACTATGTCACTAAATACTAAATGACCTCTTACAAAGTTAGCTCACTTCTATCTTTAATTGTATCATCACTTATCATCACAGTAATACTCTCAGTCATAAAATGGGGCGATAATAAATAGAGCTAAATTCAAAGTTTAAAGAGAACTGATATTTTATTATTTTCCTTGTTTACTTTGTTAACCTCATCAATGAATTCTAGATACCTAAAAAAGAAAATAAGGCGTACAAATTCGGATTTGCATCTTTATTATTTCCCATTGTTGTATGCACATAATGTGTGCAATAAAAATAATTGCATGCAATTATGAAGTTGCAAACATATTGTTTCCTATTATTATAATAATTTAGCGTACTATAAACAGATTTAAAAGTTACACTGGGAACTGTGAAATTATTCAAACACGTACCAAGTAAACGAGAGATGATCAATAAAGTATTTTTTTTATGTTAAACGGTATTATTTTAAAAAAAGATAGTTAAAATGTTTTACCTCTGGTCTAGTAGTTAGCATGTTCGACTACAGACATGAGGTCCTGGGTTCGAGTCCGGGGTCGGGCCAATTAAAAAATCAATATTGAGTTTTCTATTTAAGATTTTCTCAATACTAGCCCGAAGTTGGGAAATTGGCGGTTTGGTCCACCCCCGAGCCTCAGACAGCACGTTACGCCGTCGGTACTGTGCCTGATCTCTCTCCGGTCGTGTCGGATTCCCGTCACATCAGACTATAAGAGTGAAGGAATAGAGAGTGCACTTGTTGTGTACTATGGCTGTCAAACCGCAGTGGAGCAGCGTGGTGGGTCTTTGCTCTAAAAACCCTCGCACCTTGGAGTCAGGAGGCCTGTGCCCAGCAGTGGGACATTAATGGGCTGCTACTTACTTTTACTTTTTTTTACTTAAAATGTCCTAAAAGGTACCTAGACCACTCTTCTTGTCAATCTAGGGCATTGATCAGAGAAAAATAAAAGTTGGTCGTTATTGGAATATTATCAAGCATTTTTCCAATGGGTAAGAGGAAGTATACCCATTAGTCGGAATAACAATGCCTCCGCCTTTTTATTTAGGTCTAGCAATGTCCTGTGATTTCACCTACGTGGATACCGATCTCGTGGCTGTGAAAAGTCTACTAACTGTAAAAATGTAAAAAAATAGTTATGCTGGCAAAACTACACTTGTTGGACAAAAAGCATCGCGGACTTTTTTATAGATATTAATTAATACGTTCTATAATACTGTACAACAGATTTTTGTTCTATCAGCAATAGTTTCCGCAGTGCAAGTAATGACAGATTTTTTGTGACTCTTTTTTCATAACATGGGTTACATTAAACCATTTTTATTACAGTCACTTAGTAAAAATGCAGCTTTCTAACAGTTAAAATATTTTGGAAATCGGTCCAGTAGTTTTGAGTGAAAGTATTACAAACTTAAATGTTTCCTCTTTATAATATTAGTTTAGAAAAAACTGATGTGACATGAATGTTGACATTACAAATCGTGAAACTCTAGTACAGCTAATCATAAACACTTAT
Organism: Elymnias hypermnestra; assembly: GCA_015832385.1. Lineage (NCBI taxonomy): Eukaryota > Metazoa > Arthropoda > Insecta > Lepidoptera > Nymphalidae > Elymnias > Elymnias hypermnestra. Next base: position 581,973 of record JACTOM010000045.1, read on the forward strand.
CCAAACCTTGATTATTTTTTATCGTAAAGCTGTAAACCTTTGAAACATGCAATGTCAGAGCTTCGTACTATTGAGTGATAAAACAAAACACTTTAAACTTCAACCTTGATACGACGTTAAATGTTATGTTTTAAATTTTTTAGCACCAGATGAGTCAAAAATTCACGAGAACATGTATAAATAGATAATAATAATCACATCATCATATATGTTGTAATCCGTTTCCTTGAACTTCCGCATTGATAAAACCAAAAGCGATTTTGCACGCCACATCACTTGTAATTGTATAGTCTTAGACAGCAAAAATGACTTAACCCGAAAAAACATGCCCATAATATTTATCTAGATATTAACTATTACGGTATTACAATGCAATTTTTTTGATATATGTTAGTCATGTATGTAACAGAATCTTTGAACATGATTTTGCCCCACTTTGAACGACTCGATTTGCACAGTTTGCACAGTTATCAAAGATGCATGCAGCTATGCAATAATCGAAAAGAAATTCTTAGCATAAGAATTACATTAATGTCAACAATATTTCCAAATCGAGATGCAATCGTTGACATATCTGTAAATATTAAAGATGGTTGTTTGAAAGGAGATCGAAATAAAAAGTGAAAAATAGATTATGGTATAAAAATAACTAAAGGACACGCTGTTAGAGATAATCAATCTAAAAAGAAGAAAATAATTCTTAGCATAGGAAATAATATAATGACGAGAATATTTAATGTCACTGTTCTAAGAGTGTGAGTTGCTTTAAATGACATTGTTAAGAGGACTGTATTTCGGAATGAATTTAGTGAAATATTATAACTACCAGTAAAGCTATATCGGACTCCCATCGAGATTGTATTTCAGTCACCCATATAAATAACTAGCAATTTCCACCCGTGCCCTCCCAAAACTTGGCCTATTCGTTTATATATTAAAATAAAGCCTCTTTAGAACTATGTTGTTACGTTAAATATTCACTGTTAGGAAATTTCTTTAGGCGCATGAGAGTAATTTTTTTACGGATGCAACGCGTGATTAGCGTCACGAAAAATTGCAGCGTTTTTTATACTAATTCGTTTGAAGATTGGGTGGTTTCAATATTTACAAATAACATATGACATTTAAATTTGCCATTCGTCATTTAATCATTTAATATACTATTTTTTATAAAGTATAAAATAAAAAATATTTCATAAATTCCCTTTTCTAAAATTTTAATTCAACAACAAAATTTCATTAATGGCATAGCAATGGCAATGGCATTTTTATTTACAATTCGTCATTAGAGATTTACAAAAAATTTACAAAGTAATTTTCGATACTTTTAATGACAAATTCATTAAATTCCTGACATATTTTGCTTTTTCCCTTCCACCAAGTCACAGAAATCTAAAGTGTAAAACTTTAGATTTGTATAAATATAACAGAAATCTAAAGTTTTAGATTTGTATAAATAAAAACGAGACTTAACAATTAGTTTACCAAAGAAGTTTCACTTCTGACATGTTACTTTGAACGCACGCACTTTTAATATGTTTTTTTGGCCTACCTTATTCCTTATGGTTACATTTTTACTATTTATATATATTATGTGTGAATGTATTTATATGGTTTATGTATGAGTATATGTATGTTGACAAATTCTTAGCATTTTCATATTTCTGAACCTAAACCACATCTTTTATAAAAATTTTCCACTTTCTGGGGTTCCTGGACGATATTTCTCCAAGGGAATAATGGATCCCATGTATAGTAACTTTATTTTTTATTACTGTGACGTCTTTTTAGTGCACAAAGAGAAACCGTTATAATTTTTCACTAGTTTCATTCCGAAAAGCAAAGTAAATTTAAAAATGTTTTACAAACAATGACAAATCTTCTAATAGAGAGAGAATTAATTTAATTGTTCATGTTAAACTCTATAGTTACTAAATTGATTATATAATAAAAATTTTAAACATACGATTACATTGCTTAGTCAATTTTTTTTCTATAATTTTTGCTCAACATGCGCTCTTCTTGATATTTATTTAAATGATTATGTCTGTTAAGTTTGGTCGATTATAATAGACATGTAACTTTTTATGACCCATATCAATTATTGTACAATAAAACCACTCCCTATTTAAACATGCACTCTAATTGATAGTCAGTCAATTACGATAAGATCATATAAAATTTACCTTTTTATGTACATAGATACCATTATAAGAATCCGCCACAAAAATAGTTATGAGTCAGTGTAGTAAGGAATGTTTTTTTATCAAATTTTTCTCAAAAATACAGATTGACGTCTATATTTTTTACTAAACACCAGCGTTATATTTTGCTATAGTGATTCACTTTGAAGCCATAAAATAGATTTTCCCCAAACCAATTTCATTATGAAGGCATTGGAAAAATGAGTGGATGAAACTGAGTGACAAAGTAAGATATAGTGTGATAATAGAACCGTGAGGCATACAAAAAAAGTAGTGAGTAAAATTGAGAAAGGTATGCTTAGATGGTTTTTGGCACGTAGAGAGAATGAATGAAAGGAGACTGACAAAAAAAATTATGATTCAGGAGTGACTAGGAAAGTTGGAAGGGGAACACCAAGGCGAACGTTCCTGGACCAAATACGAGTACTCTATACCGACGAAATTGTATGAAAGGTTTGATGAGAATGAAAGAAGTGAAGGAGATGCAAGGATCGTGGCAAGTGGAAGGATGTGGCCTCCGCCTACACCTATGGGAAGCGTGATGCTATGTATATATGCAGTTTCATTAGAAAAGCAATAAGTGAAGATTGTTTTAGTATATGTATTGTGTATAAATAAGAGAAAAACGATCATTAACTCATTCATTCATGTTGAGATAAAACCATTTCCTCGATTGACTACAAATTTTACAAACAGACACCTTTTGCATATGCACACTAATAAAGGTTTGCCTCATATACTTCGCATCCATTTCCGAGTACTTTCTTTAATAGCAGAATTCCGGGTTCGATGTCTGATATGACGAACTTATGAAATTATATTTTCTAATTTACCTGAGTCTACCGTGGCTGCTCAGGTAACTAGCCCTAACAAAAACTTAAAGAGATTTGTGTAGAAAGCGTAAGAGGTAAATTAACTCTTTAACAGATAGCGCGCTTCCATCTTAGATTATATCATGATCACAGTCAAGCGCCAACCTGCCAGCAATAAAAACACCCACGGAATTAGTTCCTTCACGGGTAAAATCGCAGAAACATTGACTTCTATATTAATGCATTTAATCAACGATATTGCAATGAGGTAAATATATATTTGTAGTATTGTTTTCTTATTAAGTTTGAAGTTTTTTTTTTTAAATATAACCAAACCATTTCAAAGCTTTTGACACTCAAAGCTTAAGCGCACTTAAGTTTGATCTTATAATGGAATGCATGTTTATGCATGGCTGTCATTTTCAATACATTATCTGATACTCATACATCATCTTAATTATGTTAAAATGTTGATCAACAATGATAATATGACCGATACTAAAAAGATTGCATCTGAAACATATAATTGAATATTTAAGTTAAACGCTGTTGTAAATCCTATCAGATAAAAACGTATGCCCTAATGCATGTTATGACAATAAAATATGACGTTTTATATTACGTGAACGTTTAAATTAAATATTTGGCTTTTATGTTTACATGAAGTTGGGGAAGTGAATACTTCTTTAGGTGCACTGTACGTATATATCGTCGTCGCCACTTCAACCGATGGACGTCTACTGCTGGACATAGGTGTCACGAAATGATACCCACAAGGCCCGACCTTGCGCAGCCTGGCTCCAGCGGTTACTGGCGACCCTGCTTATATCGTCGGTCCAACTTGTGGACATATATATAAATTACCGAGCATCACGCGGATGCTCGGTAATTTATTTTTGCTCGTTGTGTCAAACGGACTGTACCCATCACCATTGCGTCGTCTAAGCCGTTATCACCCACGGATGGCGATGACACCAGGAGCTCCCGAGGCAGGGGAGCCCAGTATCTCCCGCCGGAGAAGGGGAGGTATAAGACGGCGCAATTTTGAGCGCCTGCTTCCCCTCTTTTGAACCCTTGAGTCGGACGCATCCGCGGCGCCAGAGATGAATGCGTTAGCGAACATCTGGCGTCCGCCATACGGATGAAGGGGGTTCCGCTGGGTTTTAGTGGGTATTATGGTTACATTGAGTCCCACACTCCTGGATGGAGCTGTACACTCTATCCAGCGTGCGTAAAAGCATTTCCCAGCGACAAAAAAAAAGGGGGAGCCCAGTATTTGCCACTTAGGATGGCGGATGGCAATCCCGTGGAGGTTTGTATGTGAGGAGTTGTCCTAGGCGAAACATCCTCCTCGCTAGCTGGCGGATGTTCATCTGCCAGCTACACCTCCACGGTGGGTGTCCTGGTGTCGGTGGATTACGTCGTTCCTGACGTGCCTCGCAGGTCCTACTATCATACGTAGGTTCTTGTTTTGTTGGATCTGCAGCCTTATCTTCTCGCACCCTGAGCAGAAAGAGTATCAGGCAGGCGCCGCATATGCAGTACGCAGTATGAAGCAGACGTAGGCCCCGTAGATATTCAGTTTCGCTTATGTTGGGAGACTTGAGGTGAAGAGAGGCCACAGATCGACTGGATCAACTTTTAATTACAACTATCTGTAGAAGTTTCATTATACATAAGTTTCTTGTTTATGTTTTTTTCCTTAAGCTAATTAAAATGTCGTCAAAGAAGGTCCAATCGTTTCAGAGATTACAGAGACACAATGAATATCAAATTCTCGTAGGAATTTCAGGGTAAAAGTGACAACAAAACAAAGTATCAATCGAGTCTGAGCCCCTTTTATTTTTTATAAAAAAAAAACAGAGCCTAAGTTATTTTAGTTTTATTTATCAAACAAGTCGAACGTTTTGCTTAAATTTACCCGACCCATATCCAAGGGCTCATTCCTTTATAAAATAATACAAAAAGATGTAATTAACCGTACAATAACTTTAACTTTTTACTCGTACTGGCAAGAATTTCGTTGTATACACTAATGCACTTTAAATGACACCACGAAATCTGTGAGATTCCTAAGAAAAAGATTGTGAATAACCTGTCTTTCTTCCCGCTAAATTATACGAACCTCGAATCAATTTATATTACAATGGATACATTACTGTAAATTAATACGCATGGTGTATTAATTTCTTATCTCCAAAGTAACAAATTCACTGCTACTACTAAAATTTATCGGTCAAAACATGATTTTACACTTAATACGAAATAATCGATTTACATTTAAATATCAACACAATGACATCTTTGGTCACGGAGCAAACTGAAGCGTATGGATAGGAATATTTTCACATTCATCATCGTACATCGCTGAAGTAAGACTTAGTGATGACACCTGCATATTCTGCGAATGTAAACTCTACTCTGGCATGATAAATAAGCAACGTGGTTGCCCTTGGCTCTAAAAGATGTAAGAAATAAAAAGGTTTTTACTTACCATCTTACCTCATATCGATGAGCATATAGCGTTGTGGTCTTTTAACCTCAAGGGCGTTATTATAAATTGTAGTTTAGTTTTTCATGTGCCACAACACACTCAAATGCTAAAGACACGAATATAATAATGTAAGCGGCCAAGAGGACCCATTTCATTAAGAGATTAGCAACAGGTGCTCCAGGAGATATTATATTGAAGAAGTTTATGCGTAAACACATCTACACTTATTATTGCTTCACTCTTATAGTCTGATGAGACAGTAAATCATATACGATCGAAGCAATATTTCTTCTTCTTTTGAACATCTCCAACACTAGAGGTTGGATCTCAATTCCACAAATCAGCCTCCAGCTTACACAAGGTGCAGCACTCTACAGTCACAAAGACCGCCTATAATCTTGCATCTTGCAATCATAATATACTATGGGAAGTTATACCGATCATGGTACAAAGCAGTTATTGGCAAATAGTGACAATTTCTAAACAACTAACGTCATTCTTTTAGCCCAATCCGGAATTCGAACCTAGGCCTTATGATCTAAAGCTGAACACGTTAATTTCTAGACCAATAAGGCAGTTACAGCTTCTAAAAAACAAACATTAAATTAGTAACAAGTAAAGATTTGAAAAAGAATAATATATAACTGTAATAACACTTGGCTTGTCCCTATAAGGATTTGTCCAAATGGACAATTTATTATAATCGTACAACCAAAAACATTCCAAACGATAAAGGGTGTTTAAATCAACGGACCCTCTTCATATGTAGCTACATTATACCTCAAATAAATTGATTAAAAAATATCACCGTAAGTGAGTGTGGGATCTTATCTGAGGTGTCCAAGACATCGCAATTTTGTTTTTATATGTCGGAGAAAAGACGTACTCTTGGCCAATTCTCTTGCAGTTATGGTTAAAAGTTGTTTTATTGATTATCGGTACCATGTTCATATACTTTTATTGTAAGTTTATTAAAAAGTTGTCATCAGTGATTATTTTTAGGTAGTTGTTATAGACAGAGCCGAGCATCCGTTAAAAAATATTCGTGCTCCAACTGTAGAAGATTAAAGATTTAATAAGAAGAAATAAATCCCTGATTTTATATTTGGGTTTTATATTGGAAGATAGTGACCCCAGTTTGGCTGAATGATTGGCTTATATGATTACGAATTTCCCAATTCCGTAAATATTATATGAAACTAAAAGCAGACGTAATAACTTTTTTAGTAAAATTATATTTATGGTGAAAAGAAATACATCACGTCCATTTTGAATGAGAATAAACAAAGAATAAGTACCGTGTAATAGAGAGAAGTGTATTGGGAGTAAGAGGAATAGATAAAATAAAGCTAAAGAGAATAAAAGAAAAGAACAAATTCAGAAAAGTACAATCAGAAAATTGAAATGGAAATAGATGGGACACATGAGAGAGACATAGAGAATAGAAAGAAAAATAGACGAAAACCATAAGTGAATGGTACCTCAGGGAAAGCGAAAGGAAGGAAGACCAGCAAAGCGATGGGAAGATGACCTGAAGAATGTAGCAGGGCCAAAATGGCTATGTACAGTAAAGGATAGGTACAGATGGAAGGCATTAGAGAAAGCCTTTGTCGATATACAAGCTGTGGGGAAGGAATAAAAATAACCGTTTGCCGAGAATATAATTTAAGTTAAAAACAGCAATAAAGGCTTATTTTAAGTATCGTGTAACTTTATTTACTATGTAAATACCTTTCATATATAATGCCCTTATTATAACATTGCAATAAGAACCTCGTAATTTCCAATCTGTGGAAATATGGGGAGTTCTGTTATTCGAAATGACAATCTTAACCATTTTTAACACTGACATACAAAATCTGTCCATTCGTTTAGAAGAAGTTTAAACATGTCACTAAAATGATATACTCGTATATTTGTATAATGATGTTTTATTTAAAAAAATACTCAAATCTTGTCTATGACTAGGTCGATTCCAGGATTTATGCTTGTCAGGTAATATTACACCTTTGCGGTTAAGTCGACGAGATTTCTCTTTTGCGACAAATATCTCGTTTATTAGTCATCTATCTATTTAAATATTGCATTCTTAGCAACAGCGATGTTTCAACGTATGACCCGTGAGAGGTAAACAGTGGACAAACCAGTTAAATTTTTACCCAATAAAACATAAAAAAAATACAGTTAGTCACGCGATACGTTAAAAGGTGATTTAAGAAATTCAATCGTTTTTTATTAAACAAAAACCAGCTCCCTAAATGCTTCATTGGCTCTCCATTTAAAATTAGCTTCATTTAATCGTTGAGAAGTAAAAACTTTTGGGCGTTGTCCGCAATACAAAGATAAATTTAATTCAATTAACATATCTCTCTCACATAGCTTTAAAAGAATAGTGAAACAATTTAAAAAGTAAATTTACAGTAGTGTCTTTTGAAAACATTTGAGGTACCACAGCGTCATTTTTATCGACTTTGGAGTTTTTGACACAAAAAAATAATATATATTGTTGACGCTGCTGTTTATTAAAACAAAATTAAGAAAATTTGGGATTCTGTGAATATTCAAGGCAACGATATGTACAATTGATGTTAAAAATGAGGGACTGTTTCGCACGTATTACAATGAATACTAGGTCAGTTAAGCGAGCGAGCGCACAAAGTCATCTAATCTATTTCCGGTAGGGGGAATACATCAATTGACAGCTGATTTCTAATAATTATTCTCAAGTACTGCCTCATTGGTCTAGTGGTTACATTAGGTGACATGAGGTGCTGGGTTCGAGTTCCGGGTCGGGCCTATTCATAAACGATATTGAGGATTCTATTAAGATTTTCTCAATATCTGCCCAACGTTAGGAAGTCGGCGGTGTACTCAGCCCTCGTGCCTCGAAGAGCACGTTAAGTCGTTGGTTCTGCGCCTGATTTCTCTCCAGTCGTGTCAGATTTCCGTCATATCAGACTATGTGAGTGAAGGAAGTAGAGGAGTATAGGAAATAGAGAGAGTGCCAATCCGCAGTGGAACAGCGTTGTGGGTGTACGCTCTAAAACTCTCTCTCATATGAGTGAGGAGGCCTGTGCCCAGCAATGGGATTTTATTGGGCTGCTACTTACCTTTTTTAGAGTTCCTGGTTTATTAAAGCACACTTGATTGAGTATAACTGTATTTGGCAGCTTTTCGTTATCTTTCAGTTGTGGTTTTATTAACTTATTTTAAAACTTAATTATACTCAAAGTAATCAGTCACTTTAAGCGTTCTTAAAGTAGGGCCAATGTAAACCTACAACCAAAAACACCTTTTAATAATGCACTTTTACTTGCTGACAATTTAGAACTTCACTGTGCCCTCGCCTCATAATAATATAGTTTAAAATGATAGCGTGTGTGCCTATAAAGACACAATTTACCTTTTATTGGATTCTGTATTACTTATCTATATATATATATATATATATATATATATATATATATATATATATATATATATGTAAAAGAGATATCCAGGTATCTATTGTATACGTACGATATCTCTGGAACCATAAGGCGTAGAGACTTGAAATTTGGTAGAAATATTCCTTTTAGCCGAGTAGAGGTCAGCTAAGAATGGATTTCACGAAATTTTACCCACTAGGGGGGGGTGCGGGGGTGTTAGCTATTGACTCATCGCGATATCTTTGGAACCATAAGGCGTAGAGGCTTGAAATTTGGTAGGAATATTTCTTTTGCCGAGTAGAGGTCAGCTAAGAACGGATTTTACGAAATTCCTCCCACAAGGGGGGGTTGCGAGGGTGTTAATAAAAAAAATTCAAACTTTACTTTTACAAATTATATCTTTTATGGTATGTAAGACTTGGTCACAATTTTTTTTCTACATAATGGAAACTATCAAAAGTAAATTTTAGGAAATTCCACCCTCAAAGGGCAGTGCAGGGACGTAAAAAGTTCAACACACTGCAAATAGCTCATTGACGTGTTTATACGTATGTTTCTTATTTGTAAAACAGTTTGCCTAAATTAATGAAAATGCTACACAAAAACACTCCACACAGAAGAAGTCGCGGGTTCAGCGTGTAAGTGTGTATATGCCTTTTAGAGCATGTATATTTCTTGTTTTTATGTTTGATAAGGAAACAGTCATATAATTAAAAGTTAAATCAAAAATGTATTATATGAAAATTATATGTAGGCTTCTCCAAAAAAATATCTGTTATTAATAATTCTAATATTTTATTCCAGCGGCAACGGGTCGATTACTCGTGTTGTATTCTGTGTATACAAAATTATGGTTAAAAGTTAGTAATTAAATAAATTAAGATGTTTATAATTTAGGTTTTATTGCGTTAATATCACATGTAAATTAAGTAATTTAAAATGTTCATTGAACTATTTAATTGCACAAAAAGGTGTAATTAATAAAAAATGTACCCTTTTTTAATCTGAAGTTTCATTTACCTAAACAAATAAGGCATAACTGGAGTCTCTGATCGACAAAGGTATATATTAACAAACTATCGGGGTAACCTATTAAGATTTAGCTTGATTTGAAACATCTGAAATTTCGTGTACGCATATTTGGTTTTACAGATTTTGTATCCCAATTTTTCACCTATTATTAAAATATTTTTTTCATTAGGCGAAGATGCCCTAGGTCATCAAGGATTTATAAAAAAATATTTTCCTCGTTTTCTTACCTGTACTATAGCATACCTCATTGATCTAGTGGTTAGCATGTTCGGCTACAAATATGAGGTCCTGGGTTCGAGCCCCGAGTCGCGTTAATTGAAAAATGAATATTGAGTTTTCTATTAAGATTTTTTCAATGTTTATCCGAAGTTGGGAAGTTGGCGGTGTGATCCACCCCCATGCCTCAGAGAGCACGTTAAGCCGTCGGTCCTGCGCTTATTCTCTCTCCGGTCGTGTCGAATTGCTATCGGACATCGGACTATAAGAGTGATGGAAATGCCAGTAAACGTGTATGTTCTGCCAGCCAGCATTGGAAAAGCGTAATGGGCCTATACTCTAAAACACTCTCTCCTATAAGTGAGGAGGTCTGTGCCCATTAGTGGGACGTTAATGGGCTACTACTTACCTTTACTATAGCATATGTGATGATACAATCTAACATGGTAGTGTGTTAACTCGATATGAGCAATTCATAATGGCTACTACACATAACGCATATTTTTTCTTACCAGACTCATTTTCAGAAAATGGCCAAACCTAGATGCCTTAGAAAATCTTATTTCCTATCTTCTAATCAATAATCGAATCCGGAACCGTTGCTACCAAACCAAATACTTTTACTCGGCTCAAATTTTCAACAGCGAGGCCATTAAATAAAATATGATTTCAAAGTTAAACTGTTTAACGTGAACGTATTTACGAAATATTAAGCTAGGTGGTAATCATGAAAAACTTATTTAATACATAACCTACATCGCTACTTTGGATTAATAATAACATGACTCAAAATTTTAATTAAGATCACAGCAGAATACAGGACAGCCTATATTTTCTCCTTTAATACTCATATACTCATATACTCTATCTAAAATTCTCGTGTCAGAACGTTCGTTCCCATCCTCCTCCGAAACGCTTTGATCGATTCTTATGAAATTTTTTATGCATATTCAGTAAGTCTGAGAATCGGCTATTATCTATTTTTAAAACCCCAAAATTTTAATTCTTATTTTTTTGACAAAGATTTTTGTTTTTTATTTTTTGTGATACAGCACGCAAAAATAGATACAACCCTAAATTTTCACCTTCCTATCACCAACCCCTATTTTTTAATATCAATAATAGTAATTATATTGCAAAACAACGTTTGCTGGGTCAGCTAGTACTTTTATAATACTCAAATTCAAATCAGACACAAATGACGCTGTGGCACTACAAAAAAATATCATTGCGTCATTGGTTAATTTAAATATTTTGTTTAAACTTCAAATGCAAAAATAACTTATTCATAATTATGGCAATGCTTCCAAAACAGCGATATTATAAAATATTTCTTTCTGATTGTCGTATTGGCATAAAAGAAAACTTAGAGTATAATATCTCTTTGTCCAATCGTCTTTACAATGGAAATTTTTCTAAAGGACTATTTGGGGCGTAGAAATACTAAATTCTGTTCACATCAAGGGGATGCTTGATATTTTTCTACTTTGTCTCTTGTTATGCTTATGGTTACGTCTATATTTTAATATGATCATTTGCCGACCTATGTAAAAAATAGTAAATTAATTAATATTTAAAAACCATCTCGTATGAACTAAACTCGATATAAAACAGATTTATAAACGTTTTACATGATCTTTCAGCAAAGGGCATTGTACAATTTTACGTAATTAAAAATATTACTGCACAACTTGGGGACAACTTACAAATGTGACAGTGGTAATTTGTCCCCAATGAATAAATAAATAAACGTCCAGTACAAGCTTTAAAAAAGTATTTCAACTTAAGCGGATTAATAAAATATTGTACGATTACAAAGGAAATATAATACACTAAAATTACCAACTGATGTTGTTGGGTTACGTATTTAAAAAAGTTTTCAGAAATCAGAAATCAAGAAACAGTTACAGCCATACATGTCTATTTGCAAAATGTCTTATAGATCTTTGCTAAGTTAACAAAAACTTTAATTTAACATATAAGTAGAACACAGGTTGTGGTAAAGGGTATTCCCTAAACACACTTTTTTAACATACATAAAATCTATGCTCTAAATGTCTGCGGTTTTCCTTATCCACTTTTTAATTTTACTCAAAAATGTAATATTGTTTTCCCTCTGACAGGGATATAAATCCCTTTTTGGTCAAATTGTGTTTTATGTCCACGCGAACCAAGAAGTCAGCAAAAAACTTAATTTCTAATAAAAGATCAGAACCTTTTCCTTTCATAATGTATTCCAAAATCTCGTCAGTTCCTAAATTTGTTTTTGCTGTTGTATTGTCAATCCAAAATATAGCCCAAATTTGTGATAGCTTTTTATTTGATAAATATAATTTTCTCTAATACTAATCAAGCATTGTGTATTTGCTACAGATACTAAGTTTAATTTCCTTATATGATATAGTAAACAAGAGATATGAAAAAAAAAGTTAAAAGTGTGAGAGTACAAAGTACACATGTCAGAAGTGAAACTTCTTTGGCAAACTAATTTTTACGTGTTGTTTATATGTATGCAAATCTAAAACTTACGATTTCCGAGATTTAGAGGGAGGGAAAACAAATAATTTATTGAAACCTCAAATGACGAATTGTAAATGAAAGTGCCACGTGTTTTTGTCGACATTACAAATTATTCATTAAATTTTGTTTTTGAATTTTAAATTTAAGTTTAATTTATTTTAAATTCTTTTTTTTTAAATTAAATTTAAAATGAATTTAAATATTAAAAGTATCTAACCTTCATACATATTTGTATAAAAAACGCTGCATATTTTGTGACGCACGCGTATACTCCGCACTCATTTTACCCTCATACGCCTACAGTTTCACTACATATAATAACCTCTATATTTAGTTATTTAAGAAGCACAGTAAAAGCCATGATGGCCTAGTGGTGAGACGTGTGGATTCTCGATGTCTCGAATCCATTTCGAGTAATGGGCAGGCAACTTTAAGTTTCTTTTTATAAAAAAAAACTTACGTCCTTGTCCATGATTGTGCTTTTCAATCCATTATTGTGATTTTCAGTGAAGGGAAACATCGTGAAAAAACCTGGATATTACGGAAGTAGTTCTGGGGTTTGTGTAGCCTACCAATCAGAATTGTAGTTGCGTGGTGGGTCTACTTGTATGCTCGAAAACCTTCTCTTCTATGAGTGAGGAGAGCTATACCTTGCGGTAGGACGTTAATAAGCTGCTACTTAAGTTACCCTTTTTACTATAGCCGTAGCTACAAATGTTAGCTCTTTGGATGACGATGAAATTAGACGACAATTATTTGCAAAATTGAAGTGTGAGATTGCTAGGTTACATTGTTGACGGATTGCATTATTACCATGTTAATTTGAGTTTTATATGTCACGATAACAATTTAAGCAATTCTCAAACACGGCAAAACTAAAGCTGCTAAATTTTTATTAGCGCATTGCATTTTAGGTGCTGTATAATAAAAATAATACAATAAAAATTAGCAAATATATTTTTGTGCCCTTGTAATCGTTTCCATATTAATTTACACTATGGTTTTGGGGATAGAGCGAAAAATTCTTAAACTGATTTGAAAATGCAATTTATTTAAATTTGTCCAAACAAAACAATTATATTATTACCGATTACCGATAAAATGTATTATTTTATACAATCGGTAGTAATATTATAGGAATCGTTCAACGTTATAGCGTGGGCTTATTCATTTTGGGGACGATTGCGGTGCATGCATATAATCATGACATCAAATTAATCTCGTGATGGTATTTGCATACATATTGCACAAGGCTCAAGTTACGGCGAACCCTTTCAGTGACATTTTAATTGAGTTTAAGGTTATTCAGGACTTCATACTTAAACTCATTTGCGCATAAATTTTTCTTTTTATGCTTACCTAAACTAAGTTCTTTAATTTATACTCCTTTTGGCGAGTTAGGGAAAAATCATGAGAATACATTTTTACGACGCGCGCACACTGTCACAAAAAACCAACACCCTGAAGATAGCAATAGTCAAAATATTAGTTTTTGAAGTTATACTCCTTTTGCCGCGTTAGGGAAAAATTATGAGAGTAAATTGTTACGACGCGCACACACTGTCACAAAAAATCAACACCCTGAAGTTAGCAATAGTCAAAATTTTACTTTTTGAAGTTACACTTCTTTTGGCGCGTTAGGGAAAAATGATGAAAGTAATTTGTTACGACGCGCGCACACTGTCACAAAAAACCAACACCCTGAAGTTAGCAATAGTCAAAATTTTAGTTTTTGAAGTTACACTTGTTTTGGCGCGATAGGGAAAAATAATGAAAGTTAATTGTTACGACGCGCGCACACTGTCACAAAAAACCAACACCCTGAAGTTAGCAATAGTCAAAATTTTTGTTTTTGAAGTTACACTTCTTTTGGCGTGTTAGGGAAAAATGATGAGAGTAAATTGTTACGACGCGCGCACACTATCACAAAAAACCAACACCCTGAAGTTAGCAATAGTCAAAATTTTAGTTTTGAAGTTACACTTCTTTTGGCGCGTTAGGGAAAAATGATGAAAGTAATTTGTTACTACGCGCACACACTGTCACAAAAAACCAACACCCTGAAGTTAGCAATAGTCAAAATTTTAGTTTTTGAAGTTACACTTGTTTTGGCGCGATAGGGAAAAATGATGAAAGTTAATTGTTACAACGCGCGCACACTGTCACAAAAAACTAACACCCTGAAGTTAGCAATAGGCAAAATTTTTGTTTTTGAAGTTACACATCTTTTGGCGCGTTAGGGGAAAATGACGAGAGTAAATTTTTACGATGCGCGCACAACGTCACTAAAAACCGACACCCTGAAGTTAGCCATAGTCAACATTTTAGTTTTTATATAATACCTTAATTATTTTATTATATTGCTCGTTAGATATATTGTGACATTGAAAATATCAACGTGGCGTTCTTGTCAAAATTATAACTTTCAGATTCATCTATAGAAAACAGAATATAAACTATTTATTTCCGATGAAAGGTAATTTACGTTTATCTTTTGTTAATGTCGAAAGATGAGTTTTTTGAAAAGATTCTTATCTTGTTACGTCAAAGAAGTAAGATTTCTAACGCGTGATCATAAGTACATACATACTTTCTTTGTCATCGCTATTGTGAATAAATAAGCTTGTTTTTACGATCATGATGAAAAAGAAGTACTTTACTAGTACGAGGATTTAAAGTTTTGACGACGTTCGTGCTATCTTGAAGGCAATAATTGGATTTTATATATTTACCAGCATAGTTTCTGATCCCGTAGAGGTATTGGGGAATCCGAAGTGTTTATCCATATTGCAGGAGTTATGATAAGTCAATTCCATCGTGAATAGGTAAATTTAATATTCAGAACCCATCATCATATCATATTTTGCCTTTCTAATGAAAACGGCTTTAATTACATTGTTTAATAATTTTTGTGTTTCTCATATACATATAGATTACGCGAATACTATAACATTGTAAAATATGAAAAAGTTTCTGCAAATTAGTATAAGGAATTCGGCTATTAAATCTAGTTTGACTAGTTTCATTTGTTCTCTTATCCAAAACAATTATTTCCAAATTTCGGTGTCGTTTAACATTTCACTCCTTTCTCGGATCTGTTAGTAGGTAGTCGAACTAGCCTAATGACCTCCATAAAGTTATTAGGAAGACATTCGTGTCCTAGAATTGCATTGTATTTATATAAGAATGAGATATATTTAAATTACGTACAAATTAAGTGTACACTTCTTTTTTAGAGGCTTTTTAATTGGACTTAAGTCAATCGTGTTAAGTAGTAATAATTTTTTTTACCCAAAACAGTTTACCCAAAAATTCAACGCATTCTATGTATATTAATATATTTACAATTAAATGCTGAAAGTCGCAAGCTTCATTTGAAAAATACACATATTTGAGTTGTGCAAAAATTACATTGCAAAACAATATCCTTTATAACAAGTTGACATTGCACGTTCACTGCTTCTGCTGATTGGCTTCACAGCGTTCTCCTGGTCTAGTTCTTCTTAGGGCTGTAACCCCTGTAATAGAAAAGTAAAAGAATTACAAAAGGGTTTTTGTTCATTTTTTATAGATGAAATAACGTCTGCATAATAAACTGTTAAATTGTGAAACAATGAAAATTATGACCACTTGATCTCTATAAATATATTCTCTATATACAATAATCTTGTTTCACTATTTAAGAAATGTAATTTTATTAAATTTTAATATCTGTTATTAGCATTGAGCATAAAGTATCGCACATCACTTATAATTGAATCTGCAATACTATTAACCCTTGATTGACATGAATTACTCTTTTCGTAAACTAGATGTTCACTAAAACGGATTTTTCCACATTTTCATGGGATCAGGAACGCAAATGATACCACCATTAACCGCTAGTTCTTGAGAAAAATGAAAACAATAACGTGACTGAATACATAATTATATCCATGGATCTGTGCGAAACCTGACAGACAACTGTACAAAACGTGTTCCTGGGTGTAGAAATGTCAAAAAAGTAATGCTAAAATAACGGCCCATAGCTCTTTTCATGGCAGGGCTGTTATAATGAAGCCCAATGTTTCTACAGTTGACAGAAAAGTTGATATTTATTAAGCTGGTAAGTTAGTTATTTAATTACTACATTAAGGGTAAGGCTCTCCCTGTGTATATCTTGTTCAAGTTTTCAACCGTTTATAAAATACTTTTTCATTCATTACACTCCATTCAATTTATTTTATTTAAAACCTGTAGCGGATGCAACTTAAATTTAATGCAATGAAAAGTCATATATAAATTTATTTTACGAAAAACTGTAACGGGCTATCTAGTAACTGATATGCAGAATTGAGCTGCAGCTGAAAATCGGTGCCGTGTGTCAGGTTTCTGGCACAAAGCAATACCGAGCTGTTCTGCCTTTTCGGGACTGGGTGGGGGTTGCACTACACTTAAACCAATAGTTGTGGTTTCAATGTAGTGCAATTACTCACTGGTTTAATGTACGTTTTTCATAGATGTATATCTAACATATAAAATTTACCTGTCCCAATGTTAGTTACCGTACTCCTCCGAAACGGCTTTATCGATTTGTACCTAATTTTATATGCGTATTCAGTAGGTCTGAGAATCGTCTACTATCTATTTTCATACCCCTAAGTGATTAGGGTTGTTCACACTTAAAAAAAAAATTTCAATTTTGGTACGAAATTATTTTTTTGTGATACAGCATACAAAAATACATACAACCCTAAGTTTGGCCCTTTCTATCACCAACCCTTATTTTTTAGTAGCGATAATAGTAATTATATGGCAAAACAATGTTTGCTGGGTCAGCTAGTATTATATAATTGTACATATGCGCAGAATAAAGTTCTTTCCTTTTTTCTTTCTTTCTTAGTGAAAACTCATTTAAAACTTTCTTTCTAAGTATTGAGTTCTTTTTATTTTATTTTTTTATTAGGTTTACTAACGATAACTTACACTGATACATACACATATTTTACAGCCTAGTTTGTATATAAATGTAGCTAACACTTAAAAGTAAACACAACATGAACTAACAAAAAAAAGTATAGCAAAAAGTAAACAAAGTAACAAAAATAGATTATAACCTAACTTAAAAATAACCCATAGTTAGCAATACGAAATTACGAAACCTGGAAAGTGAATCAAAATTAATATCAGTTACATTACCAACATTGTTTAGTGTTTTACACAATTTGGGTAAGGGTGAATTTGCACCGAGAACTGTTTTTCGAAAAGGGGGACAAAGTGGTGTGTATTGGGCTTATGTGGACAATTACTTGGGACACGGAAATTAATATACTTAACAATTGAGGGTTAGGAGTTTAGGAATTCTTCCTAAATAGCATATTAGATGACTTGTTTTTTTTATATTACTTGATTCTAATCGATCGATTATTACGTAGCTCGAATAAATTTAAGTATAGCGTATTTAAAAATTAATGTGATAAATAAAAATTACTAATTTTACGAGCAAATAACGTGACTGACTTTCCAACTGTAATAATTGCGTTTACGATTACGTAAGTACGTAACTTTCTTTGGAAACAGTACCTGGAAGGAGAGTACCTAAATTATAAAAAAAGGAAGATGATTAATTCCGTGTTGTTTATTGATTTAAGAGGACATATATCATGTGTGTGTCAGTACGTAGGTTGTAAAGCGATCGTGCTGGTCCGGTGGCGCGGTCAACGAACCAAAGATTATGAGGAAAAAAAAATATATCCACTTTAAATCCGATCTCGCAATTCCTGTTCCTCCCGTTGCTTTCGAAGAATGGAAAGCTACACGAATTGGACACAGCTTTTTCCGATACCGCTATGTTTATCTCTCGGAAACAAAGTACTTACCGCATTACTTACCAAAATGAGGGTACTTTAGCGCATTATTTAAGTATTGCCCATTAATTTGATGGTAATGCGATTAAAAATAAACAGATAAGGAGATTCGTTACAAACTGCTGGAGGCTTTTAAGTAGCTATTAATTAAAATATCTTTCAACAGTTATTATTTCAATACATGAATGATTATATCAACGTAAAAGCGATGTTATATATAAGAGATATANAAAAAAGATATCCAGGTAGCTATTGACTCATCACGATATCTTTGGAACCATAAGGCGTAGAGACATGAAATCTGGTAGGAATATTCCTTTTACCGAGTAGAGTTCATCTAAGAACGGATTTTGCGAAATTGCGCCCGCAAGGGGGGTTGCGGGGGTGTTAAATAAAAAAATTCAAACTTCACGTTTATAAACTATATCTTTTAGGGTATGTAAATCTATCAAAAGTAAATTTAAGGAAATTCCCCCTCAAAGGGCAGTGCGGGTATGTTTCTTATTTATATAACGATTCGCCTAAATGAATGAAAATGCTACCAAAAACCTATTCCACGCAGACGAAGTCGCGAATTCAGCTACTCATTTATATAGGACAAATACCCCTTTCGAGGCAATATTAACTGTGATATCCTTGACTATATGAAGCCTAATTGAAAACAGTGGGGATCTTATAAAAACTTCTTCGTAGTAAATTAATTCGTAGTATTAGGCCACCACAGAACACGTTATGTTAAAATAATTGGTGCTTTGTTTTGTGTAAAGTTTGCTTATCATTTTATAAATACTCAAAATCAAAATAGTATTTATAAATGCTTGAATCGTCGAGTCAGTCCATTGCAAATGAATATTATTCGTTCGGAAGGTCGATTCCACCGAGAAAATACCGGCAACAATATCAACAGTTACGATATTAACAGCAGTTTAAAAAATAAAAATATTTTACATATAAATTCATTAAAGATATGTGGAAATTAAATATTTTATACTTTAACGATAATTATTGTCACTTCGCACTAAGTTCAGGATTTGAATACGACGCTACTTCTCATGCTCGCTTCATTCAAGCCGGTTCTAAATCATCCCATATATATTCGGTACGACCTGTGGCGCGTTTCGGTAGCTTGAACAAAGCTCTTAGAAAGTAAAAAAAAATTAACAGTTTTTATTTATTTATTTATACGTCTATAATGCATTTATGCTGACAGAATGAGCCAAAAAAACATATAAGACAAACAGAGAGATACGTTTTTGCATGCACGTATGCAAAGACCTCATTGCTATAAATAAACCATCAGGTAACTCTGAGTGAGGCGAGGCCCAACCACTGAAGGAAGTGAGATACTAAATGGCGCATGTGTGCGAAGACACTTCTGTCACCGTGAATCCTCAGTCGGACTCATCCGGAACAAGAAAAAATGTGCGAGTTGATTCTCTGGTGTCTGGTCTCTCTTATGGATAAAGCTCGGATGGATTTTAGTGGGTATTGCGAGGCATCTTTCCTCGTTGAGATCCACACTTTTGACCCCCATTTCCCAGCAAACTTTTCTATCCGAGCCATTACCAAATGCTGTAACAAGATAGGATTAATTATATTAAACAGATTTTTAAAAGGTTTGGATGCAGACTATAGTTCATCCGAAGATGGCTTAAGAATCGACGTGTTTTTCTATAATTCAGAATAAATCAAATAAATGCCTTCCTCTTCATTTTGCCTTCCATGTGAGATTTTTTATACAATTCGTAAATTTTTTATACAATATGAATATTCATAAAAATAACAAAATGTATAGAATCGTTATAAAATTCATTGCAGAATGAATATTTTTTTTTAATATTTTAATCTTTACAACCCTTTTAAAGTCATTAATCCCTGACAAAAGTCGCATGATAATAAAATGCACATATTTTACAATTTACCAAGTATTACTCAAAAGCGATGATCAAAGCCAAGTGAATGACGTTTCGATTAATTTTTATTAGCTTTAAATTTCAGCAATTTATTTATCTTGCGGTAAATAATAAATTAGATTCCCATTTGAATCAAGTGAAATATAGGTTTTTGACTGTGCTCGAGATAGGATGGAAATTAGATGTTTTTCTTGGTATCAATATAAATGCAAAGCGAAATAAAATCCTTTTTGAAATGTATATTAATCATAATGTATAGATTAAAAAGACACTTATGCATAAGAAGAGTAAGACGAAAAAAATTTATACAATCGAAGTGCGTAACATTTGAGTTTTTGCTACCCCGTAGGTATTTTGTGGGTATATATGATATTTTATGAAATCAGATATTTGCAAGTAATTTGTTGAAGTAACTTCAGAGTTCACCTTAATCAATTTAACTTCCCGTTCCCATAGGTGCGCGGAGAAATACTGTTGTTCTTGGTATTCTTTTATGTAAAATAAACTCAGATCCAATCACTAATTTACATATAAATTATACTCAAGAATAAACTTAATCAAAATTTACATTATACTCTCAGAATTTTTAATATATAGTAAGATAATACGAAAAGTTTTAACGTCCTATTAACATCCTACTTCTAACTTCCGGGTTCCAAAGAATGTAGGTTTTGAATTTCAAATTCTCCGCACTGTCCTTTTGTAGGTTAAACTAGGGCTTGAAATTGCCAAAATGCTTGAGTTTCACTGTAAATTTGTATCACAATAACCCAAATGACTGTTTTGGTTCCCAAAGGATCCCAATAGCATAGCAACGATGTCCTGTATCAATAACCTGACCTGAGTTACCTTTTATTAGCAACTGGAACACATACAGTATGATCTTTATTCTTCTGTCGTATTCAGATATCATAGTACCATATTCCTGTATGTATAAAATAATAATAAAAAGAACACCCGACTGAGTTTGTTGTGCATTCTTCTCAGAACAGGGCGCGAAGAAACCCCAAAAAATTTAAATCGCACTTTAATGTCATGATCAGTCGCATATTGGAAGTGATATGTGGAGAAAACTCCAATAATGCCTACTTGAATAAATAATTTTTTTTTTAGAATTGAAAAAGCCATAACAAACAAAAACATTAATCGTGACATATAAAAATAGCGTCTAGGGTATGACTCCCTTATTATAAGATATGTTTTACTGTAGATAATTCTATCAAAATTAACACCATTATATGATTTCCATTAAGATGCATAAAATAAACAGGATTTTGTACTCGACTGAAGAGAAAATTATTTCAAAGTGCGACGATTTTATAGGGATATTGACTTTAAATTAAATCTAATGGACGATTAAATCAAACTTGTTTATAGTAGTGTATAATTCTTCAAAGTATTATAATCTCATACAAATTCACGTGCAACGACAAGCAAAAAACCCACTAAGAAATACTTATTAAAATTTTTATATGTGATATAGTGAGTGCAAATAAGTTTATGAGGCTAATGTCACAAGCACTGAGTAATAAATCAAAGAGAGAGGAAATAAAAATTGCCCTCTGAATATTCAATTATAACAATTCTTGTGTCCGAAAGGTTGAATTAATAAAAATAAAAAATATTCAGATTGATTAAGGAATAACTATGTCTTTATCAATTTTAACATGGGGTAAGATAATGTTTAAAGTTTTAACGTCCTGTTGTCACCACATTTATTAAGGCTGCATTAACAATCGTATCGTGTAATCGCTTTACTACCAAAGGTCCTGGGTTCGATCCCTGACAGGGCAATTTTAGGGGTGGGGGGGTCACGGAGGCGCAATTTTTCCCTTCAGTTTGTCCTGAACTGAACCTTTAAGTTGGAATCATCCGCTGGTATATAATACCATAGCTGTAGTGTATCCTGGTACCGTCATCGAGTCCCACATTCTCTAATGAAGGTTGATGTTCCACCCACATGCATAATGTGGAACGAACTCCCATCAACGATGGTCCCACTTGGCTATGATTTGCAAGAATTCAAGAGGCGAATAAACTCCTATTTATTTGGTCGGCAACGCATCGGTGGTTCCTTTGGTGCTGCAGGTGTCTATGTGCGGCGGTAATCACTTAACATCAATTGACCCGCTAGCTCGTTGGCCTGCCAAGGCTATAAAAAAACCCAACGTGTATAAAACCTCTCCCAACCAAAAAAGGGCAAATTTAATAAACTGTTTTTTTATAATTCGTCTGCCTGAAGTTGTGGGAGACTTCGACCTATGCTAGTTACGACCCTATCACCGAAGAAGAGCAACCAAGAGAAAAAAATGTATTCCAGTCCTGCTGTGTAGAAATCATACGAGATAACTTACATATAAATAGGTTAGTGTGCGTCTACAATTAACTATATCACCACTTGCCATCCGGTAAAAT
The DNA here is from genome assembly GCA_015832385.1 of Elymnias hypermnestra. Classification (NCBI taxonomy): domain Eukaryota; kingdom Metazoa; phylum Arthropoda; class Insecta; order Lepidoptera; family Nymphalidae; genus Elymnias; species Elymnias hypermnestra. Next base: position 604,853 of record JACTOM010000045.1, read on the forward strand.
CGTAGTCAAACGCTCTCCTATCATCAATAAAAAAGATGGCTATAAACATTCTCACATGGAGAGTAGATTCTCCAAATGAGCTGATGCTGTGGGTAATACTAAGAATAATATTCGATGACCGAGCCATTTCTTCAACAACGGGTGGTGAGACTCTAAAAAAGGTATACCTAAAAATTTAAAGCATAAATAACAAACAAATATAATTTTTTATCGATATCCTGTATAGGCGTTAAACGCGCTGCTAAGATATTCCGTTATAAGCCACGAATTTCCATTAAAAATAGGTTCAATGGAACTATTCATTATAATCCTGTTATATTTATACTAAGAAACATGCCGACATTATATCGAGGTGAATGTCCATTTTAAATAATGTCTTTAATTGTAGCAACATCTCATTTTGAGTTGCGTTGTAAACAAACGAAAACCATTTGTCTTTATTAAACAATTTGTTAAAAAATTAGATTATTTCACACTATTCGTTTAAAAGAAACTTAAATTTAATGTTCTTTTTATATAATTAAAAAGATATTTGATGACTGTTTTTAATCCTATCTCATATTTCCGCAAATCAAGTTCATCTGAATTTAGGTTGTTCATTTATATATTCTAGTTCCACTTTACCAAAATAATAGTAAATAAACTTTGTTTTAAAATTAGTAATTCCTAAAAGAATCCTAGGGCCTGCCATGATTATTTTAAGACACCCATAAAACCCATGCTTTGAAAAGGTAAGGAACCCAAATCCATATTTAACTAAAAAATTTTGAAGGTATTGAAATGTATTCCTTTGTTAGCAAATCTAATAAATAATTTTCGGTGATTCGTTCACTGAGATAAAATTTAATTTGCCTATTGTTTCATTAATATAAAATCAAAAATGCCTCACAAAAAATTTAAATTAAATGAAAATTACAACTCAACTTGAATTTTTTATATACACATAATTTAACTAAGTATTAAATTATTTAAAATATTAAAAACCCGCCTTGGAGTAACCATCTCCTTTGAAGATTCTATACGTCTAATTAAGCCAGTTGATTATTTATCTGTCTAAAAGTCTCATTTTCAAATATTTCCAATTGTATCGACATTTTTTTATCGGACTACGAGAGTATGTGAACACAGTAAAAATTAATATATTCCTTGCTAATAATAAATCTCCCTCTTTTTTTATTTTTGTCGCTGGGAAATGCTTTTACGTCCCCCGGAGGAAGAAGAAATTCTACCAATCGGGTGTGTGGGACTCGCTGAATAACCAGAATACCCACTAAACCCCAGCATATCCCTCGTCATCCTCGGATGGGTCACTAGTGTCCGCATTCCGCTCTAGTAACCCGGATGATGCTGACTATAATAATCTACAGTTTACTGAGAAGAATAGTGGAGCGCATACCTGCGCCTATTGCCACCCAGCCTCCTTCGACGGAGAGGAAGGGCATCAGCCGCATCCTCCCTTTGCCTCTCATTTGCGTCCTTCAGTGAGATCACGGTCTCGCAAAAGAAGGCAACCGCCCTCCATCCAGACTCGCTGGTGAGCATCACATCGACTATGCTCTCCAGTGAGAGGTACCCTTCCACCAGCGACAATAAGATATGCTGCTGGGGTGCCCATACCGGACACGGCCAACGTATGGTGCACTGTATCTACAGTGGCACCACGCTCATGACAGACGGGCGTTTCCTCACGACCTATCTGGTGCAGATACTTGCCGAAGCAACCATGCCCGGTCAGCACCTGCACCAGCCGGTTAGAGCTATCCATGCTGTCTAATGATCCAAATCTCCCTCTGGAAATTTGATCAGGAAAACAATATTTTAATTATAACACAACACCGCACAGAAATATATTTGTAAAAATCCTATTTAACTACGGAAGTACAAAGTTTTAAATGTGAATACCAAATGTATTTTACTATTGATGATATTAAGTATGTTTTTAATTCGACTTCAATATATTCTTAATACAATACAAACGGAAACAAATCAGTCACAATAAAATAATAATTTGTTGTCTAAATAGCTTAATAAACATTTTTATTGTAGTAATTATATTACAATAATATAAAGGATCAATAATGAGATATGGTAGTGTAAAAAGCAAAGTAAAATACCATCTTTTCCCCAAAATCCCATCAAAACCGTTTCAGCCGTTTCAGAAATTAACGACACATTTTTTTTAATCTTTACGGTACTTACCTTACGTATGCATTTAATGCTTTTCAAAACCTATTTGATATTACAAACACACACTTCAATATTATTTAATACATATCTTCGTAAAAGCACTACAACTTGACTGTGTGTTTCGTACATAATATAATGTAATAATATATGTGTGTGCTGATAAATTAACTAAACTTCTTGTCGAAGATTTTGAGTGGAAACTTCTGTGTACTCTCTAGTATCAAGTTAGAAATAGGAACTAAATTTAAATGTTTACATAAAAACATATCAAATACTTTTGTTGTTATGCCCTGCACGGTTAATCTTTACATAAAATTATCCGCCTGCACAGTTGCCTGGAAACGGAACTACTATCAGAAGAATATATATAAAAAATCTAAAGTTGAGCAACAAAATGTTGATACCTTTATTACTTGTAGGTAGTTTATTTAATAACATGGAGGTGAAGTCGAAATAAAACAAATAATACTTCCATAAAAAGTTATTATATTTCGGTTATACGGCTTAGTTGGTTTTTAATACATTTAATCACTTTGCTTAATTGCTTGTGGTAAATTAAGCGCTGAGGTTACTGACATAAAGCAAATTTGCATTTCTGATGCATTTAAAATTAGGAAATATCACTTTTTTCCCAAACACTTTTGTCCAATTTTTTTTT